>VMBQ01003595.1:46233-103552 GCA_007657795.1 Dreissena rostriformis | reverse complement strand
TGAGCCAGGTTGTGCGAAAATGGGTCTAATGCCATATGCGGTCAGCGTAACTCCAGACCAGACTGAGCAATCGTGCTATCTGGTAAGGTCAGCTTCCCTTCCGATTTAAAGACACAAAGTTTTGTGGTCTCATCAGCGGACAGGGTAGCTCTGTGACTGTGAGGTTGATAAGCCACACCCCCACTCATACTCACTGAACAATCATATTTAACCCATTCATGCGTAGTGGACTCTCCTGTCCTTCTAAATTGGATCAATTTATTTCCAAAATTAGGGATGTCTAGTATATTTATTTCTTTATTTACAATATTTCTTACAGAAATTCCTTTAAGAAAACAGCGTAGACCCTGATGAGACCCCGCATCATGCCAAGGCCTTTTTTCTAGACGCTCAGGCATAAATGGGTTAAATCTCCTGCTCTTATTAGTCTGATATCAATAATCCTGTAGTCAGACCCATCAGATCTTTAGTTCCAGTAGTTTCATATAAATAAACAGCTGATGCATTTTTTTTCAGACTTGATTATAGATATGCAAAAAAGTATCAATTAACCCATTTATGCGTAGTGGACTCACCATCCTTCTAAATTGGATCAATTTATTTCCAAAATTAGGGATGTCTAGTATATTTATTTCTATATTTAGAGTATTTCTCACAGAAATTCCTTTAATCAAACAGCGCAGACCCAGATGAGACACCACGTCTCGCCGCATCATGCGGCATCTCATCTGGGTCTACGCTGTTTGCCAAGGCCTTTTTTCTAGACGTTAGGCATAAATGCGTTAAAACATGAAAGACTCTCTAAGACCGTGACTAAGTCACAATGTATCCATAGAAATATAGATACGATTGGTCCGTGAATACTGAGTGTGGGTGTGGCTTATCAGTTAACAACTGGGTCAGGTGGGGTCAAACATTAAGGTCACTATGTCAAATTAAAGAGAAATGTTGTTAACGTGTCTAGTGGCTACATTTATTGCCCAAATCTTCATGGATTTTGTTCAGAACATTTGTTCAAAAGATATATGATGAAACTGAATTAAATATTTTTCCAAATTCTAAAATGGTTCTTGAAACATTGCAAAAGCTGATCAAAACATGTCAGTTTCTTTTAGTTTCATGTAAGTTACCGAGGGCCTGTAGCTCTCTTGTTCAAATACTTGCATGTGCACTATGTGGTTAAAATTGATCAGGGGTTTTTTCCTTCTGAAAGACTCGCCGAATTTCGGCCCTTTCCCCTAGATATTTTTTTCCCCTCTGACAGAAATTTTTNGGTAGAAAATACAAAATATTGCATAATTAAATTATCTGTTGCCTTGAATTTGTTTTAAAAACAGTAAAATATGTTAAAGTGATTATTTAAGACTTTCCTTATTTTTCCCAAAATCCGGCGTTTCGCGTGATTTCCCTCCCCAAATTCCGGCTTTTCGCGCTATTTTTTTCCCCTCAAACAAGGCCAGGCCCTTTCCCCAAAATCAGATAAAAACCCCTGTTGATGTTAATTACGGTATGCATTATTAGAAGACTAAAGTTATAATTACCTTACGAAATCAATACACCTGTTTTCATAAGGAATTTGATCCAGACTATACAAATGGGTTAATTTAATCCAGTTGATAAAGTTTTGGTTGTATACAAGCTGTAAAATAAATTGGTTTGGTGAACAAACAGTTCTCTACTGAAGTCATATTTGATTAACAAAATCTTGATTAAAAAGGCTTGTCCGAAGACACTTTTTTGATGTACATGTACATTGTATCTAAAACATTATCTGTTNAGCGCAGACCCAGATGAGACGCCGCATCATGCTGCGTCTCATCTGGGTCTACGCTGTTTGCCAAGGCCTTTTTTCTAGACGTTAGGCATATATGGGTTCAAACTTGAAAGACTCTAAAACTGTGACTAAGTCACAATGTATCTGAAGAAATATAGATACGATTGGTCCGTGAATACTGAGCGTGGGTGTGGCTTATCAGTTAACAACTGGGTCAGGTGGGGTCAAACATTAACGTCACTACGGCAATAAAAGAGAAATGTTGTTAACGTGTCTAGTGGCCACATTTATTGCCCGAATCTTCATGGAATTTTTTCAGAACATTTGTCCAAAAGATATCTGATGAAACTGACTTAAATATTTTTCCAAATTCTAAAATGGTTCTTGAAACATTGCAATAGCTGATCAAGACATGTCAGTTTCTTTTAGTTTCAAGTGAGTTACCCAGGGCCTGAGGCTCTCTTGTTCAAATACTTGCATGTGCACTATGTGGTGAAAATTGATGTTCATTACGGTATGCATTATTAGAAGACTAAAGTTATAATTACCTTACGAAATCAATACACCTGTTTTCACAAGGAATTTGATCCAGATTATACAAATGGGTTAAGTTAATCCAGTTGATAAAGTTTAGGTTGTATACAAGCTGTAAAATAAATTGGTTTGGTGAACAAACAGTTCTCTACTTAAGTCATATTTGATTAACAAATCTTGATTAAAAAGGCTTGTCTGAAGACACTTTTTTGATGTACATGTACATTGTATGTAAAACATTATCTGTTCAATACTGGAACCAGCTCATGAAAAGATTCCCAGACACAATTTTAAGATGATTTCAGGTATTTTGTCAAATTCTGCGAACAAGTCCCTTCAAGACTCAATCTCTTCAAAGATTGTTAATTTTTGTCCCAAAAGGTTTCTACATGTAAAATTTGCATTTTATGGTCATTGATTGTAATTCCAAACAAAAAATAGGTCCGTTTCTGGTCTCCTTGGGGAAAAAAACAGGGTCGGTAGGTAGGGATTTTTTTTTGTATGTCCCCAGAATAGACTGGGGGACATAAAAAAATAAAATCCCTACCTACCTACCCTGTTTTTTTTTTCCAAGGAGACCAGAAACGGATTTATTTTTTTATTGTTTTGCCCAGCTGTCTGTTTGTTGGTTTGTTTGTTGGTTTGTTTGCACAAACTTAAACATTGGCCATAACTTTTGCAATATTGGAGAGAGCAACTTGATATTTGGCATGCATGTGTATCTCATAGAGCTGCACATTTTGAGTGGTGAAAGGTCAAGGTCATCATTCAAGATCAAAGGTCAAATATATGGGTCAAAATCGCTCAAAAGGGGACATAGTGTTTCACAAACACATACCTTGTTTTTTTGTCTTTCCTGTACTAGAATGGAAGGCTACTAAAGCTTATAATAAGAAATACATGTATATATATGCTTTGTTTGCTTGATATTACAATAAATATTGAGAAATGAACCAAAATGAACGAAAATGAACATTTTTGTATTCGACCCCAATGAAAAGTTGAGGGTTGGCGCCGATTCGGGAGACACGGTCGGGCGACCGGAAACGGACCTATTATTTAGTTTGGCCCAATAGAAACTTAAGCCCACAGTTACTTTAACACTTCAATTTAAATGGTGTTTAACATGTTAATGTGAAAATCATAATAAATAAAATCCTTTGTCTGTCCGATTGTTGTGATCAAGTCTGAGCCAGACAGAGGGGGGTGGGGGTAGATATTAGACTAATAACCTAGAGTTAAAGCAATACAATTCCTCATATCACATTGTTTCCCCCATAGCATTCTTATATATCAGTCAGAGGTGATGGAGAACAAGTGCAATTGATAAGTCTGGATTGGTTGCAACAAGTTTGACTGAGATTATTCATCTATATGCACCCCTGTTAGTAACATACATGAAATCAATTTCTCAATTATTAGTTCACCTATCGGAAATATTGGTTATTATTTTATGCTTTTCCGTGGTTTATAGAGAAATATCAGTGAATTAAAACTGGTAATTCACTCTTTTAAACAGTGAAAAATAATCATATTTAGCAAACCAAACAAATTTCAAGTTCACTTTAGTATATTAAACACATTGATGTATAAATCATTCAATGATTGGCTTTCATTATATAAATTTCTCTATGATTATTTAATTTAATTTATTTTATGCTTTCCAATGGTTCATAAAGTAATATCAGTGAATTAAACCTGATAATTTAGAACAATGGAAGGGTTATACAACAACCATTGGAAATGAACAAACAAAGAATTCATAGTTTGCATTTTTCTGATTGCTTTATTTACGGGTTTATACTAGAGAGTATCGGTACATCACATGCTCATCTTTGAACTCGTTGGTCCAAGTTCAACCTTATAGAAACTTTCTGTAAAATAAATTAAGCATTTGAAATTATTTTAAATGCAGTGCAAACATGTACTTTACGGCGTGGTATTTTACAAGCATGTGCTATTACCGGTAGTTGTTGATACAATCGACGCTATTAAATTTTTCGACTCTAAATTTTCGGACACCTGTATTTTGTGAATATTTTTCGTATCTAAGTTTTCGGACACGAAAAAAATTAATTATTTTTAAGTGTCCGAAAAAATAGAGTAATTACGGTAGTCCCTTATCAGCCTATGCGGACTGCACATGCTAATCTGGGACAACACTTTATGCACCTGCATTAAACCCCTTTTCTAAAGCCATGTCTTATATGCAATTCAATGCTAGTTTTACTGCCTCAGCATATGTGTATTATGTCACGTATTGCACATTATGTTCATTAGTAATCATAAAGTAAATTGTTGCATATAATCTCATTACAGTCAGGCAACATTGCACATGTTTTCTTTTGTCTGAGAATTTGACAAGGACCAAAGGATTGCATGGATGTTTAAGGGACTCAGCGATTTTTTCTTCTTTATGAAGTACCTATATCGGCACTTTCACACTTAGAAAAAACCCACAAATTTCTTAATTGCTGTCAAAAAAAAAATCCCAATTGAAGGTTTTCAAAAAAAACAAAAAACATATATAAATAAAATTCAGCATTTAGTTTCCCTATGCAGCTCTATGGCTGAACCTAAGTAAATATAGTATTGACAACTTGACAACACTAAGTTATCAATTTTAAGAATATTTGGGAGCAACAAATCTAGAACACCAATTTCCCAATATGAAGACTTCACATCGCAAATTTTCCGAATGTCAGGGTTTTTTGCACACATTTTTTTCCCAATTAGGCAGTGGTACCGGTACAGGGCTTTTCCCAATTGGGCAAACAAAATCGCTGGGACTATATTTAGTATTTCACTGTAATCACAGATTATTTTTATGCCCCCAGATCGAATGATCAGGGGGTATATTGTTTTTGGCCTGTCTGTCTGTCTGTAATTGTATACAACTGTGTGTTTGTCCCAAAACTTTAATCTTGCTCATAAAATGAAAACTCTTGGGTCTATGTTCTTTAAACTTTACATGTGCATGCATCTCATTGAGATCTACAATCAAACATGGTTTGAGGTCACTATGTCAAAGGTCAAGGTCACTGTGACCTTTACATTCAAAATTTAACCTTGTTTGTAAAATAGCTGCCTTGCGTTTTCAAAGCGCAGAAGAGGGCATTGTGTTTCACAAACACAGCTCTTGTTTTGTAATGTCTTACATATGAGCAGCGTCATGTGAACATTGGTCTTATGCCGTCTGCGAACAGCATGGCTCTAGATCAGTCGTCTTATGCCGTCTGCGAACAGCATGGCTCTAGATCAGTCTTCTTATGCCGTCTGCGAACAGCATAGCTCTAGATCAGTCTTCGTATTCATGCAGTCTGGTCAAGAGCTACCCTGTTGGCTATAAAGCAGGGTTTTTCTTCCACTTTTTTTGGGAAGATAGCCTATGGCTTTGGAATTGGGAATTTAAGCGGCATTTTCAAGAAATTGGGAAAATAAATTCATTAGCATTCTTTTTTTCGCGCCAAAAGTCCACTGATTTGAGAAATACTAATTTGATATAACTCTTTATAATAAGTCAAATTAAAAGAACAAAATCATATAAATCATTATTATATACTTTGTTATATGTAGATTAATTGAATTAAAATTGAGATAAAATGAGCATTAGACACTTCTTTGTAAAAAAAATAAAAATTGGGGGCACATTTTGGGAAAAAAGTATACTTTTTGGGATTGGGAACATAGCCGTTATTCGGCTATAAAATCGGGCCAAAAAAAACCCTGTAAGGTCAAGCAAGGTTTCGTTGTTTTAATTGCGGTCAGGGTTGCTACTTACCAGACTGCGGGGATGCGTGGGCTGGGCTGCAGCTACGCTGGTAGAATGTGGCATAAGACCCATTCTCGCTCGACTCAGCTGATATATTGCCCTTGCCAGAGGATAAAGCTAGTATCAGTTTTTTTTAATCTGAAATCTGTCACCCTTAGGACATGGCCATTTTTTTATAACAATTTTTATTTTAACATGATTTTTGGGATGCATGTTTTTCAGTTTACCCAAAAAGCTATCTACCAATGCTATAGAATGTATTTTTTATAATTTTATTAGAAAAGCATCCATCGAATGCACATAATAAGCAAGATGTTTCTTTTTTCGCCCCGGGTGTTTAAAATTGTTAATCTTTTTATCTGTGAATACCATATCTCTTTAATGTATCAAAGTTATATCGAGATGTACTTCCCTTGTTTATATCCTTGTATATATGTTTTTCTATGATCACGAGTAAATAAAATCGATTATCCACCGAATCCAACATATTTTCTTTTAATTTTATTCTTTTTTTTACCGTTTATTTACATTGTAAAAGAGTTTAACTGAAGAATTTCCCTGGAATAATGACTTCATTTTGTCAACAAATGACGTCAAAAATGACGTCAAATCAATGTATTAAGGCACGCCACGGGAGAGAGGGTCACTTTTCAGCGAAAGGGAAATTATAATTATTTCCTTGAAAAGGGGGCATAAAAGAAACAGAAAATTTGTTCATGTCAGTGTAAGATCGTTTGTTATTTCACTCGTGATCATAGAAAAATGATATTTTCACTCGTGGCTGCGCCACTCGTGAAAATATATTTTCTATGATCACTCGTGAAATAACAAACGATCTTACACTGACATGAACAAATATCCTCTATTTTGTAAGCCGTTTAAAAAAAAAACAAAAAAAAAACAACAACAACATAAACTTGTTTTATCTCACATGTTAACAGTGTATCTAGCTAAACACAATACGGAATTATATTTATACTTAATGTGTATGCAAGAACTATATCAGCATATAATAACTACAAAACATGGCTAAATACAGCAGTACACATACTGTCATAATGTATTTTGTTTAAAGTTATACATATAACACATTTAAACTTAATACAGTAAAGCCAAATATACGAATAAGAGATTTTTACGGTGGGAGCGGCATTTGCCTCACTTTACCGTCACTTAAATTGTCAATTAAATACTCTAAACGTTGCTGAAACTGTGTCTCATTTACAATATGTTTAAAAAGGCGGAAAAGTACTGTCCCTCTTATGAGGCAGAATTGTTGGGAGATGGCAGAAACAAAACGAAAACTTTTAAAATATAACACACATGTCAAAAAAAACAACATGAACACTTTAAATGCTTGAAAAATCACCATCATTGTCTACAGCTATAGAGTGAGCACTTTCGACTTAAATATACTCTTAAAAACACAATTAAATATGACAGAAGCCCATTTTTTTAAGTGAGGTTGTATATTTCCTTTACCATTTTATTATTCATCCAAAATCAAAGTTAAAAAAAAACGAAAAATGATTCTCAAATATTTGAAGTTGCCAACCCTAAATGTGTGTCCCCCATTTTTTTTCCGAACCATTTATTTACAAATTTCACTCTTATGAACATTTCTATTGATCGCGAAAACGTATTTGATATATATGTATACATTAATGAACTATATATGCATAAATAATCGAAAAAAGGTGTAACACATGGAATAAACGAAATAAAGTCCATACGCGTTGCGTAAAACAGAACATATACCAATCTCTAGTCTTAAAAAAAGATTAATATAACAAAACGGATAAAGGAAGATAAAACTTTGAATCTAGAAAAATACTTCGTTGTAACAACTACACTCCCGCGTTTGCGCCAACCACCGCCATGGCTGTAGAAGTGGCGGCGACGGTGGAGGGCGCTGCGACCACCGCCGTCTGGGTGGCGGCCGCGATGCTGATGCCGCCCACGGTTATCCCGACGACGCCTACGAATGTAGCGCCGGTAGCGACGGCTGCCTGCGCCTTTGTGTCTGCGGCTTCCTTCTCATCCTCATACTCGGCAACGTTAAGAACAGGAACTGCGGACGTGAACAGAAAGGTATACGGTAATACGCAAGAGAGTTGGGATCGCGATGGTTCGCTTTCCTGAATACAGTGAATCATAGACAAACACTAACACAATTTTCATTTGTAGATGAATTTTTGTCGTCTGACGACAGCCAATAACAACAGCATCACACCATGACGACTTTGTGGTAAGATGAGGTAATGAACGGAAATTACCAGATTCATAATTATTATACAAAATTATTAAAAACTGAAACAACAATAACAGATACTGCTATCGATACGCTACTGCCAATCTTGAAAATGTTAACATCTTTGTTAAAAATATAAAGAAAATTATTTTGGGTGTGTAAGATGTTTTCACACAGGGCTGGTTTGTGATTAATTGTGGGGTAATTGTTAGTTTCGGTTAGCTCTAAAAAACCTGTTCAAACCCTCAATGCTTCGAATTGACGGTTTCGTTTTGGTGCTCTCAGTTTTAAGAATCGTATGCTTATAGTTGGTGTTCTATTATAAAAGTAAAGGATAAGAACAAGAATTTCACTCCTGATAGATTTTTTGGAGTGTCATCGTTTGCTATGTTTGAATATTAAATGATCTTTACTATGAAGTCCCTTTAAGAGACATTTTGGTACGAAACCGAGCCGACACTTTAAACATGTTTAGAACTGTTGAATTGTGAAAAGTACTAAATTGCCAGTTTAATGTTTCAAAATATTCAAAACTCTACAAGCGCGGACACAGCTAATACAAAAACGCATTTTAAATTATTCAAGGACAATTGCATGCTGATCTCGACCTATTTCGAGTCAAGGGTGGGATTTTTGTTTGTAACACAATTTCTTGTTAATGATGGTATTTATGACAAAAACATTAAATACGAATGAACTAATTTCACTTCTTTTTAAGCACATATACAGTTGTAAATTTGCTTGCAGATGCAACGCGTTTTGAATTTTGACTTTTGAATTTTGATCCCCTCAATCCCACACACCTATTGACGAGGACAATACATGTGTATTGAAAACAAAAAATGTTGGAAAATTATTAAATGACATTGATTATATTGTCAAGGTGAAACATATTTTTATAAAGGTATTTTGACAATTCCACCAACATGTTACCAAGTTGTATTACACGTCATATAGTCAGCCTGAATTGACTATGGTGTACTAGATATGGTGTCCGTTCTGTGGGGGAAGGTCCCATGTTCAATCCCTTATCAGTGAGCGCTCATCCCTAAGACAACAAGTACTAGTTTTCCCAAGAAACAGACTCAAAAGAGTCACTAGTAGCCCAAATTATGCCTACATTGCAATCAAGTGAGTCTCGTTCTGTGAAAATTAGGCTGAATGCCTGTGCGTAAATCAGCTTATCAGGGACGACACTTTCAGTTTGTATTGAATTTTTCGTTTAAAGGTAGTCTTTTCTAAATGAAAATACAGTCCAGGCAGAGAGTGTTGTCCTTGATAAGCCTGTGCAAACTGCACAGGCTAATATGGGATGATACTATTCACATGCTCTAAAACCAGTTTTTCCAGAGCGAGATTCAAGTGGAAATAGTAATTAAAGGGACTTGTTCACAGATTTCGGCATGTTTTTAAGTGTGTCATTAAATGCTTTAAATTGATTAATATAAACATCAGAACTAAAGAACTCTAATATAAAAACAAGAATAAAAGTAACAAAAGAAAACAAAAAGAGAAGAAAAGTTAACCACACCAGGGCTCGAACCATTGACCCATGGAGTAAAAGCCAAGCGCCGAAACCACTCAGCAATCCGTCTTCACGTGTGTGTGTGTGTGTGTGTGCGTGCGTGCGTGCGTGCGTGTGTGTGTGTGTAATTAAGAGTTTATGTTCGGGTCATCGTTGAGTCTTTACGACTACATAATGTGCGGACCCACCATCCGTCTTCACATGGGTTGTCATTTATTTGATACTTTGTATAACCATCTACGTGTTGTTACAAAAGATAACGATCACAAAAGAGATTGATTTTTGGGGCGATCGCCTTCTGCAATTCGCCCCTTTGGTAACATAATATGGTTATTTCGGGAATCAGATTTAGAAAAAGTCCGTTACGTCCAAAGTCCAAACTACGCACCCAGATTCTGCATTTGCAAACAACATTTCTCCGATCGCATGGTATAAGTATTAATGCAATCGTGTTACATCGACCATCTCCGGATACCTCCGGAAGAGTGGACTCGTGACGATCAGTCTCCATCTTGTATTCATTTACCTTCCAAATGGTGATCCGTCTTTTGTTATGAGGCTGTATACGACGCGGTTAAACTAGCGCTTAAATTTCTGTTGAAATTTTGATACAAAATCACTTTAAACGTTCCTTTTTTTGCATTTTAACCTGTTACCCAAAAGATTAATTTTTCCAACATTATTTTGCCACGTTATTGTCCAATATTGAATAATAATTTACGGTGTTTACAATGCTTTCCAAACCGAACGTGAGAATTGATTCATATTACATTTTGCGATATAAACACTAATATTTATTGAGTTAGAGGAAGAGAATCGAAAAATGGCGTATTAATGCAATTGAGACTTTCAATTCCGAGTGTAGTACTGGCTAAAAAGACCTATGATGTCAGGGCATGTATATACTGTTTACATTTTGTTTTTATCATTAACTTAATGTTAATGATAAGGAATTATCACACTTTGTTAGAATACAACAAGTCCGTAAAAGAATATTAAAACTACAGGTGGAGATAAATTAATAAATTTTCGGAAGATTCAGATGGTTGGAATGGCGTCATCGGAGACGGTTAAAACCCCTCCAGCGATTTAGTTTTAGTGTCTTTTTTCGAAAATCATGTGCTTTTACATGATTGATTGCACTATTGTTTAATCTGTTTGAAAGTGTACATCGTGATTTCTCTCATCACCGACAGAAAAGGAATCCTGGCAGACATACTTATAAACATATGCTTCTTGTAAAGATCTAAAAGGCAAACATAGCTCATATGAAATTAATACCAGGAACATTCCTTGTTGTACATTTGAAAATATATGATATATTGTCTTAACAATTTTGGAAATAAATATAAAGTATACAATGATCTCAAATATGCAAGCGAGTATAGTTTTCATGTTCGGTGGAATTCCATAAGTATATGTAGACGTAGAGAAGTATTTTGCCGGATATTACAATTACGTTATAATGTTCTGTTTCATGGTTTGCTTCCGGATTCCACAGCTCTGGTTTGAAAACTACCCACGACGACGTACCTGAAATATTTATCGCCATGCACCCGATAGAATCGGCATCATATAAAACTGTGGTGTGAATGGTTAATATATTATAAAAAACAACTATAGCATACTTTGACCTAAGTCTGTTTCTTATGTTTCATCTTCCTGTCGTTCCTGTCGTCACTTAAAATAACTAACAGAGTTCTGTTGGCTACATCTACATATATCACCTCTTATAAAAATGACCAAATTCGATGGGCTTAGAGCGGTCACGTGCACGGGGGGTATTTTCTACACCCCGAGTAATTTCCATGCATCTATCAACTTAAACAAATATGGCGTCTGTTCGATTAACTGCTAGATAAGTCTTGTTATTACACACTGACATTAACATGGTAATATATTTATACTACAACATTTATAAAAAAAACACCGTTTAATTGTTAAAACAATAGCCAAAAACATATTCAATTAACTGAGTCTAACTTTGCGTAGTAATATAAAACTTATTTTCAAGTTACAAAATGTGTACCCAAACGTCAGACATGATGCAGCATTTATCCTCGCCGATATTGGTAATTTTTGTGGATAAAAAAACTCTTCTATTTACACACCTTTTACTAACTGACATATTATTTATAGCAGTCAAAACTCTACTGGCTCTTGTTTTGCTCACCAAAGTTATTGCATGTATAAAAATCACCATGTTTATTTAAGTAAAATTTTGTTTGTTCAATCGCGATCCTCTTTTTTTCCATTTTAAAACAGTTGTTGGTAGCAGGCAATTCTTTGTGGATAGACATTCTGTGATCAACTAACAAATGAACCACCAATTCATCAAAAGAAATAAACATCTAATTCTATGTCATTTTCCAATGCAAATAGAAAAAACAATGCACCACAATTACAAGATTTAACACTCTCTTTTAAGTCACTGACACTGTTCTTAATCCGTCAATTGTTTAACAAAAGCACTGAATTAAAAAGATAGAGTTATTCGAGTAAATTATACATTATTAAAGACATCGACAACGCAAACTCACCGGTTACATTCGAGCCCTATATTTCACACTTTTATTCACAGTTTATTTAAATAATCATTCCTTAAGTGCTAAACACACATACACTTCATATTTAAATGCAACTGCGCTTAAGATTTGTTAAATATTTTGGAGTTATTAAACTAGTATGTTTCGTCACAGAAATGGCGTCACACGATATACGTCATAAATTTAGTAATCAAGTTAATAAAAATAAAAATACGGAAAGCTGGTTTTGTAATATATTTAAAGAAGAAACACAATATGATAATATGTAATATAAACGCTATCATACGTCTATACACGAATATCTATAAAACACAAAAGGTAAAGGTAGTCGGTGAGATATAATCGCAACACTCTTAGTAACTGATAGTGTAGGGATATACACCCTCAGTAATTTCATACCATACCTGAGTTCGCTCTCGTATGCATACATATATACTTAGATATAGATTGCCTTAAATTTTATTCTGTTTGCCTTTGATAGGTATTAAAAAACCTATTTTACCAATGTTAATTATAATGTGTGCCAGGCCGAATATGTGTTATTAAAATTGTGAAAGCGTGCGACCGATGGCAGTTCCTTGTCTCAGGAAACGGTCTCGAGAGCCTTTCTATAAGCCTCAGGCTTTCTATGCAACCGATCTAAAATAAATAGGTTTAAACTAAACCGATGGCATCACTTGTTTACCTTCTATTTCGTTCATGATAAATTGCTTGTAAACAACATCCTTTGTAGATTTCGTAAGAAGGGTTTCATGTTTTTGCTTTAATGTGTTTTGATAGTTTTTGATAAACTTCACAAAACAAACGTCTCTGCGTTAAAAGTAGTACATACCATAGCAGTATTGTACAACTCAGGTATGCAGTGAATGAATTGCTGAACAAGTGTTGATGATTTTGAATTTTGATTGAGTTTTGTAAAAAATTGAGACTGGTTTCACTTCCGTGAAAAAAACTCAGGGCCGTTGTTCATAAAACTCCTCATGGGAATCGAAACTTCAAATTTATTTTAAGAGAAATGGTCAGGATATTAACCATGTTACCTTATTTTACTTGTTTTAAACATTTAAATGAAAGAAACCACAGATACGAAATATCCACTCTACAAATCGATGTTAAGGTTTGAACACTTACTGAACATAAAAATGAAACAGCTATTAAACACCTCACTGAATTCATATAGCGAGCGATGTAAAAAACGGTGGGTGATTAGTATTGAACACTCGTTCAATTTGAACACATTATGTTCTAGAGTGCCCTAATTTGCGCGTTCAAATACGATGCAACAAATATTGAACATTTTGACGTATCCAAAGCATACAACGTTCTGAACATTGTGGAAATTCACATTGTATACATACATGAACATATGCGTTCAAAAGGTGTAATACTTAAATAAGAAACAGAAACAAACACGCAGTTAACAACTCTTATTCTTGATGTATTATTTAAATGACATGATTCATATTAGCCAAATACATTCAAGCATACATAGTGAATGACATTATATATACGATTTATCAAATCAAACGATACACACAACGTTATTTTGCACAATTAAAAATGACATTTCAAGTTACAAAAACAATGTCAGAAAGTCAATTTTAAAGCGTTAAACTGTCTATAATTTAAAAAATGTCGAACTGCTTATTGTTTCTTAATTTGATCAAATGCTGATTTGGGCTGTTTGCATTAAAACGTTTTCGATCATTCTCTGGTATCAGCGTTCGTTGTTAACAGATAACGAAAAACAACAAACACCACGTAAATTACTTGATATAGTTTAAAAAGCTGTATGTAAAAAATGTAATAAGTTGCAAATGACTGCAGTATATGCATCGTAGCGTGTTTGATATTGTTATAATGAAGTCATCTCTAATGATGGCGGCAGCAATGCGCAGATGTTCCTCGCTCAGAACACTGCCAGTGATGGTGTAGAAACTTTTGATTTTTAAGCAGGTTTATCATTTCTGAAGCATGTTTCATTTACATGTATACGACTGGGATGGATTGGTTGCAATTTATTCTCCAAAGGATACATAAACACCACTTGTTTTGCTGCAAACAATGATTTACGTGTCCGAATTTTGGTAAGAATGACCGTTGTATTTGAATATGAAAATCGATATAAAAACATCTGTTAAAAAATACAAATATGTTAATGCAAATTACAATTATAAGAGGTTATTGTGTATGTCTTAATTTACGATTTTAATAATGTATTTATGTGCTAAATGTAAGTTAAGGCAACCACCAATGTTTTGCATTGACCGTTCCAAGACGGTGACTCAGCTTAATTTATTTAAATATTTATTGTAAGTTGTATTGAACCATATTAACTGGTTATTCATGATAATGATATGTAAAACAAGAAATGTCACGTTTGCGTTGGAAATCGTCCTCCACGCATACCGCTTTGTCAGATGGCATTTGCAGTTCGGTCTTACGAATTGTTTTCCCTAACATGAATCGCATGCGTTATGAATTTATAGTGTTTTACCTCATGTATTGCGATCAAATCCAAACGTTATGTGAAAACGCATAGTGTTATGTATTAAAAATAACAATTATTGAAGATACCAGTTGGAACATCCTTCTCTAAGTAATACTTTCTTTTCCGTCCAATAAAACTTTTGCGTGCAGCAATTTCAGAATCTGCGTATTTCTATTTTAAACCTTAGATAGATTATTCGAAATACGTCAGGTTTTGGGAATCAGTGTTTACATATACATTAGAAGGGAAATTGTCCTGTCCTCGTTCCAACCGCGCTTACATTTCCCTTGTCTAATAAACCTATACGAGAGTATTATCATGACTGAAAAATATGATAAATAGTTTCATTAATTAAACAAAAATCAACAAATCATATTAAGTATAATTAAAGGTTAACTTATTTAATTAAGCGTTTAGTTACTGACAAAGTGCTTGTGTGATTGTATATTCGTGTAAATGGATATATTAGAGAAATAATTCGCTTCCATTATTTTTAAATTATAATGATTTCAATTAATTTCGTAAAGTTACAAATAATACATCAATAACTGTTAACTATGAGCCTATTTCAATTACTACAATACACAAACTATTACGATTCACACTTACAAAATTGTTTGAAAAGGAGCATTGATATACATATATATGACGGTTGCTTTTTATACCGTAAAACATCATGTAAGAAGTATTTTAATGAAAAACACAATTCGGAATAAAATAAAAATTGGAATAAAGAGATGTTTGCATAAATAAGTTATTTAAACAATACCTTTCATTTCAGTCATTATATTCTTAAAAGCTTCGCAACAAACTGGGTAACACATTTAAACTGTTTTTGTAAAATGTGACCGATTAAACAATGAATTATATCAAATAGGCTGATACACTCTTCGTCAACATTCTTAATCTCTTTAATTTGAAAATGGTAAAATTTATCTGTTAATAATCAATGTTACAGCAGTGTAAACGAGTAAAATCAAATCAATTAAATCAAGACGAAATAACATGATTTTTATACATCTCCGATTAAATATACATTTAATGCTATGTTTTAATGTTTTTAAGTAAGCATTCAACCGAGTGCTTAACACGACCCAATAACGTTTAATTATCAATAAGCTTTTGAAGCTCATCAATACCAGTGTCTCCAAAGTTAATTGCACAGTCCGATTCTCTCCACTCGGTCAGTATCTGCACAATAAGGTCAAGCCCTGTGAAGTCTGCTTTGATTGTCTGCAACGTCTCTGGTTGAATGTTCAGAAGAGACGCCAACTCATCAGGTGACATTGTAACAGACGACGCAATGCCAGCAAGCGCCTTGTCCGTCATTGTGTCTGAAAATGCGAACAAGTAGTTATATAACACGACATTATGCATTTTAATGTATATTCAATACAACAACTATGTCAGCCATCTTTTTGTTAACAATCACAAGTTTCCATGCTCCTCTAAATCCAAAGATTTTAAATAACTGTCCTGAATTAGCTTTCAGCTTGCGTGCAATAAAAGAGTCATTAAACATGATTATATGCAATGTTTAATTTTCAATAAAAAAAATAGACCACAAACGCAGTTTAAATGTTAGGTATCGGTTTAGCAGTGTGGCCATACCACGTGGTCCGTGACGTCATTTTGGCTAGCACGCCAAGAAGAAAATTGTAAACATTGGCTCCGCTAAGAAACTTCAAATCCACGTAAGTATCTTATTATTTACTCTTTCTTGACGAAATAAAGCGCAGGCTACGGGTAAAGTTAAAAACTATTCCCGGTTATATAAATATTTGACACCAGATGAGTAGTTTAGTCTATCACTCGAGGAAAAGTCCTAGTTTTTACGTTACACTGCACGAAAGCACGACAAGCACATTTTAAATCTTCCAAAATATCCGTTTTATATTCCTTTTTGCAGTGCACTCATATATGCGGACGTAAATAATTACATATAAAATGTGTTTTGTCCAAAAAAAATTTATCATAAAACACCATCTTATGACATTTCTAATGTACAGCAACAAATTGGCTAACACGACAAGCAACGAAATTTAAGGCAAGCACGACAAGTCTTTATTCGGATAATACGACCAGTTGTTATGAATTATGTTTCTGAAGCCATGTTTATGTCGAGTTAATAAACAAATACAATTAGTGTACGTGTAGGATACATGTGATTATTATGCTTATGAATTATTACAGGTGAAATGCACACAGAGACGCAAAGAATTATGTATGTCGTTATTGTGGCAAAGACTTCGCAACGCAAGCAGATTTGGATGCCCACTCGACCAGGGAAGAGCGCACTCGAGAGATCGAGTGTGAGATATGTGAACACAAGACAAGTACTCGGGCTCATATGCAAGAACATATGAAGACACATAGTGAAGAAAACACACAAGCCTGCAGAGTGTGCAAAGCCGCCTACAAACATATCAGCTCACTTTGTAGGAACTACGGGCAGAAACACAGATAACGTGTATAACGTGTTTTGTTCTCAACTCACACGTGTTCATGAGTGAAAGTTAACGGTTTGCCGTTATTATTTTCATGCAGTTTTTATGCTTTACATTTTTGTAACTGTTGTTAGGTTGTTCTCCCAGACCTTAAATACCACATGCAACATTCTGAAATACTTGGTAGTTCCGTATTACTATTACACCTCAAACTCACGTCTACATTTAAACTGATGTACAATTAAGGGCCCGGTTGCCAGGTCTTTAACCTTTACATGGCGATTAAACTAACAGTCGCTATTTTTTGATGCAGTTATTAACATAAAAACATGTTAAAATACCTTAAGCTTAAGTTTTGTATTTTAATATGTTTATAAGAAATTTAACATTTTGTTTATTTTATTTAATTCGCATTTAAAGTTAACAGGGTGTTAGTCTAAACGATTGTTAATGTTTTCAAGTCTACTAAACCGCATTATGTGACGTATGTGCTAAGTACGAGCGTCCTGTTTTGTATTAGAAATTACATTCACCTGTCTGTGATTTACCCGTGCTTCAATAGTTGTGATAATAGCTTTATCATCAAATATCAGTCATAATTACAATTTGATGCTTATCCGTTCATACCACGATGTTAAAAAAGTCATTTACTTGTTGCGTTTCTTTAAAATAAAATGTATTTTATTTTTTGTTAACGCTACTGTTATATTATTTCAATTGTGATGAGCATGTGATTTTATGGTTTCGTTTAATATTGTTTCATTTATTAAAATAAATACTAAAACGTACAATGCGTAGTGTTCATTTCCCAAACAAAATAAATGAACACAAAACAAAGCAGTTCAAAATGTATGCACAATCCGTGTAATTGATAATCACAAAGAGGGGGCAAATCTTCGTTACTCGTTAACTGCGTGGAGCAAATCTCACGAAAAAAGAAAAGGCATATGAGAATTTGTGTCATATCAAAGTACAGGTTTAGAAATTTTAAGAGTTATAAAAACAACGCTTGACTCAATTCTGGTCAAAGCTGTTATTAATTATTTGCAAGCAATTGTGATCTGATTTACAAAGGCGACAAAAACAATTAACATTTATTTGACTGAGGTAAATATTCAGCACTTTAAAACACACATAATGCGCATGCATAATTATATATTTAATTTTCTGTTTTTTTCTCAAGTCAAGCTACTTGATTGCAATCCCTCTAAAGCAAGGAAGTTTACAGAAAGGGGGTATCTGATTCAATTTCTTTCGTGTCGAGTCCAAGTCTATAAGTAGGTAACAACTTGCTCTCGTTCCTTCTCGCACTATCCCGCCTTTGGTGGAGATATAGTTTGCAAAAATGTTTTCAATTGTGGAAAGTGTGATGAGCAAACATTATGTATTGTGTGTTCATATTTCACTCTATTCAATATTTCATCTTCGGTTTTGATCCAAGATGACATCCACGTTGGATATTCGTGTTGCTGACGTGTCGACTCGTCTTCATACGCTTGCTTCGCTTCCCGAGTTTGAGTGTTGGTTTTGGTCTGATGATTCCTACAAAGGAAATATAAATATTGTAATATAACAAAACAATACATTTCGTATTATAATTCAAATATGACCAATATAAATTTTCGTTTTCTTTTTTATCTGTTTTATCTTTCTTATTTACATCACAAAAAAAGATACGTTTGTCGGCATATTTTTAATTGACCCTTTTGCGATTGTTCCGAATATTATAGGCAACATGTTTTCTGTATATGCAAACAACTTTGAAAAAGGTGTATTTTGTGAAACGCTAGATTGGAAAAAATGTAGACGGAATTATTTTTGCAAGGCGAACTCAACTTGGAACATCAAAAGGGCTGTGGTCGGCACAAAGGTCAATATCGGTCGGGTTATACAACACGTTTTGTGCTTAACCGGAAACATGTTGGTTTGATGCATTTTTCAAATAGTATGTTTTCAAGAGTGTGTATGTGTCAAAATTAAACCGTACTCTATTGCAGTCAAATTTTCATGGACATGTAAAACTGTTATAAACTTGGACGAAGAGTCTTATGTATAGTAACATGATCTCTGAATGTCGATTCAGTAGTCATTTATAAGTGCAGATTGTGGTTATTTGTTCTGTTAAAACACCTTAAACACGTTACTGTTTATATATTATACATGGCTGATTACACACACACACACACACACAGGACAGGGCACAGAATGTCACGAAGACAGTAAATATACACGAACTATACACGGGACACACACACATTAAAATAAATTTAAGTATATAGTTTGACAACATAGAAGTTACCAATTCTACACTTAAAACTATTAGTTGTTCTAGCCGAATGTCGTGCTTGCCTTGAATTTCGTTGCTAGTCGTGTAAGCCAAATTGTTGGTGTACATTAGAAATGTCATTAGATGGTGTTTTAAGATATTTTTTCGGACAAAACACATTTTATATGGAATTATTCAAGTCCGCATATATTAGTGCACTGCAAAAAGGAATATAAAACGGATATCTTTGAAGATTTAAAATGTGCTTGTCGTGCTTGCGTGCATTGTAACGTAAATACTAGGAATTTACCTCGAATGATAGACTTAACTACTGGACTGGTGTCAAATATTTATATCACCGGGTATACTTTACCCTTAGTCTGCGCTTTATTTCGTCTAAAAAGAGTTAATAATAAGATACTTACGTGGATTTGAAGTTTCTTAGCGGAGCCAATGTTTACAATTTTCTACTTGGCGTGCTAACCAAAATGACGTCACGGAACACGTGGTATGGCCACACTGTTTAGGGTCCAATCGAAAACTGACAATAAGTCAGCACTTTGACAAAGCTTAGTAAACGATCTTTTCATGGTTACAAATCACATCCTTACTTGCGAATTCAACAATTTAAAAATGCAAAGCACAAAAGAATCACAATAGTAAATTAATGAACTTATCTAAAAATGCGTGAATACTGTTCCGTCTATATATACCTCGTTTTAAACATTAATAGGTGTCAGTATTTTTAAGTGAATTTGAAATAGTCAGGTGTTTGCTGAATCGCTTTAAAAGTTTAGGAATATATTGATAATATAATGTATAAACGCACGAAGTGCAGTATTGTTACAAAGTGCACCGAAATGCTTATTGCTTTATTATATACAATCTACATTACCTTTTTGATATTGAACGAACTGTTTGCAATTCTCAGAAATGTCCGTATGGTGATTGCAGTGCAACCCCTCGAGAATAATCTGAACCTGTTTGCAAAGATTACTCGTCATTGACTTTGTACTGTTTTAATGCGTGAGTATTTGTAGAAGTTAATATGCACAATAGTTCCTCAGCTGAGTTTATCGCGCACGTAAACAATTACATGTTCATTGGTCTTAAAAACATTTGGTTTTATTTTAAATAATGTTTGTATCTAGATTTACAACTGCGTGAATATAACGTACACGTTTGTAAACGAAACAAAAACTTGTTAACTCATACAATGAATTACACGATTTAACGTAATATATCATTTAATACCTTGTCATCTTGTTTCGTGGTCTGTTTCATCCAGTCATGGAGAACATTTCTGCATAATGTACGCTGATCGACTTCTGGTTCCCGTCTCTTAGCAACACGGACCAATGACTGGAGCTGAGTTTTATCGATAAAACAACCCACAATATCCTGCCAATTTTCGGTTTGTTTCTCGCAGATGCATTTCGACAGATATCCAGCAAGGCAGGTTACTTGGATAAAACACAAACGTAAATTTAAGTTAAACCATAACTAAATATTGGATACATGTGTATTGACATAGTGCTGTGATAAGACAATGTAGACATTGCGCGGCGAAAATGATCAGCTAAGGTAAATATACTCCTGCTGTGATAGATTTAAACTAAACAATAAAACTCAGCGAATGTAAAAACAAGTTTAACATATAAAAAATGCCTTAACTTCCTTCAACCAGGTCTGGCAATTCTTATGTTGATATAATGTTTAAAAATTGAACCGCAATATTGCAATATGACGATAGTAATGTATATTATAATTACAATTCTTATAACTAGTTCAGTGCGAGAGAAGTGAATCTGACAGAATAAGAACTTAAGGAAAACAACTCTTACAATAATAAGGAAATCGGATTCTATGCACTTCTCTGGGACCTCTAGGGGCATCAACCTTTGCGGGAGTAGAGACACATGTTGAAACATACAGGTATACACAGAACACATTAAAAAACTATATAGGACATGCTTAAACTGCAACTTAGATTACTCCGTTTACACGAATTACCCACTTAAACCTGGGGTAAAATATTTTATATGGAGGATCTTTGGACGATACAGAACAGAAATTTAGGAGCAATTCTTCCCATAAACTAGGCCTTGACAATATCGATATAAGAGTCTGGAAAACATTTCGTTCTAGTGTATGAATATAGTCATGTATGTGTGATTTAAATAACATTAAACGTTCCGTTCTTATTTTTTTTTCAGAACCTTTGGTAGATGGACAGTAAAATCAATTTTATTGTCTGGGATTTCAGTGCCGTTGTCAACGGTAAGCTGAAGAAGTCCATTGTACTCTGGAAGATCCCTTTGTAGGTAGATGTCTTTTGCTTGAAGTTTCAAGTTCTTATTTATCTCGTTCATGTACTTATAGAAAGTAAATGAAACCTACAACATCAAACGTTATGTGTAAAATGTAAGCATATGAAACTCAAGCGGCGTGAGAACGAAGTCGTTTATGTATAGCAAATGTTTTTTTACCAAAACAACATGACCAAATAATGCAAACAAAAAATAAATTAATAACACACAATGTGTTTACAACAAAAACAATATTTTCTTAAAAGGTTTATATTTTAGAGTAATCAACATAGTGACCTACGTCAATATACGAGTCAAAAATCGGTTACACGTTCATAAAAGATTTATTTTAAAATTCTTCAACGTACTGTTCCATTGTCGGCATCTGCAATTTTGACATTTCCTCGACTGGACAAATACAGACGTTGACCTTCTCTCAAACTAAGTATGCTGTTTGCATCTGGTCCTTAAAAAAACATTAAACCAAATGATGGAATAATTACGTGTTGCTCTGTAATAGTATCATCATATTCTGGTGAAAACAAATGCAAAGGTGAAAAGTAATTTGGTCTTCTACTCACGGAAAGTGCGCTATATGGCGTTTAATTTATGAAAACTTATGTATTGAAAATAGAGTTCTTCAAAAAGCTGTTAAATCATTATTATTCGTGGGATATTACTTTTTGTTCAAATCGTGGGTAACCGATCTATGAATTTAACACAAAAATATCGGAGAATGAACTCATTTTTATTCTAAATCAGAAATCCACGACTGAACGTGTCAACGACAAAGTCATCTTTTGAAGAGTTATTTTGTTTATGGCGACGAACATTTATGATTTTATGGTATTTATAATTGTGACGTCATCATAAACACATGCAAAGGGGGTACCACAAACTTTACCCAATTTATATATCTTTCGTCTAACCGTAATATATCATGTATTGTATTAACATTTAAGAATTATTGAAAAAAATATCCCCATCGACCCTCGCGATGCCCTAAAAGAAAATACTCTTGGCAGTTTACATGATTTCATTTACTTTTTATTTCTTTCGAACATGATATATAACATAATGTTTCCGACGTGTTTTTGTATCCACAATTATTGATAATAAAGTTGTGCCAAATCGGTTATGTAATGCATACCCCGTTCATCCCAATACATTTTCGGTTGCTGTAAATTTTGTTTGTGAACTCGTCTGTGAACGACTTGTACAGTTGTTCATGTTATATACAAGGTTATTATGTTTAATTTTATTTAGTTACCCATGTCTATTCTTACGGGGTAAATGCGTTTCCCATTCTTTTCGAGTCCGATTCATCACTGTTCAAAATATGTTTCATTTCGTTTTTGAAATAGTCGTTGATACATATAGGATACATCGAATTGTACCCTCACAATCTTCAATAAGTGATTAATGGCTTTATAGTAATATTAAACATACTCACCTAGAGAAAACCCATCATTGCTAAGTAGTTGCAATTGCTGTTTTAATGCCTGTGGTTGCACGACTACAATCTTTGCATTCTGGGGATTCGTTTCGTCCTGTTTCAATACCACGTGGACAAGTGTTTGGAGACTCTGAGCATGATATGATTCGGCTAACTTCAGTGCGTTTTCCCTGGGAGACGTAGTAGGGAGTTCCACTTCCAAAATGCTTAAATGTATTAAATTAGCAACACACATATATATATAACGGATCGGTAGATGAATCCCTTTTCAACGTTAAATTTAAAAAGCACGTTGACAACATTTAACTGTAAGCTATTGCAACATTAAAACACATTGTCTCGTATTATTATTAGTAGTATATCGATGTCCTATGTTTCTTATTATCCGTAAACGAAGTTTGCGTTTTTAACATAAAACATATATAACCTATAAATCAAATACATACGTATATCTTTCCCTGTTTGCTGGAAGTTTAACTGAAACGACCACGTTACTGGTGTCTTTGTATTCTCGTTCAGCGGGAGCCCACGCTTTACCACGTGACATGATAAGATGATGACGAGTGCCTCGTTGTCGGACACCTATAAAAAGACACGTTTGAAAAAAAGTCTCTGGATTTTAACACAGTTCTTAAATTGTTACCCTTCAGTGAAATTGTAATTAGCGTTATTATGTAACTACACAAGAACCTCCCCTTGTTTGTGAACTACAGTACTTATATTTTGTTAAAACATATCAAAATATATGAAAACTTTGTTTCAAATGGGATTATACTGACCATGTCCGGATGAAGGCCTGGTAATGTCTACTTCAAGATCTTTTTTGGGGGCTGTGTCACAGACAATAGTAATCATCGGTCCAATCACAATTACACCAGAAAGGAGATCAGATGCTACTGAACTGTCATCGGGATCCATTGTTTTATTAACCACCTAAACAATAACACTAATATTGGTTCCGTAGTAAACAATACATTTGCTAATAAAATAGATTTAATTTTGATACAATTTAGCAGTAAAATATTTATCCACAAAGTATATGGTGCCGACCATATTTGTTTACCCGAACGCATAATGTTGTTAACACTGAATGTGTGAGAATGGATTTCTTACCGATAGTCGGACATTCGTTCTTGTAGAAAATGCATCTCTTGGTGTATAGAGTTTAATATTTTTGTCAGCACTGGATGTTACGGTAAGACCAGCTTTATCTATTATCACGTTTTGACTTTTTTGTCTAGATACAACCAACATCTTAAGTGCATCAAAGTTGTTGGCTTCAACTCCGATAATATTTGCTGTAGCGTATTCCTTGAATAAAAAAGAAGAATAAGTTCAACACTTTTTATTTAAAATGTCCGTCTCTTAGGGAATGTCTTCGAAAGTATAGCTTCATTTATCAGGATGTTTTAAGACACGTGTACTTATTTAAAGAATGCTTTGATTTCATTGAACCTTGATGGATTGGATGTTACTATTTATTTCTATCGTATGTTTTACATGCAGGTACATTATTGTTCCATGGTAAGTGCTACTCACCTCGTTATTCTCAATTTGTTGTGTTGGCCTCACAACTTCAGATGTTTGCCAGTCACTTCCATTTATGGAATATTTAATGACAAGTTCCTCGGAAGCGCTAGAGATTTGATTGTGCGGCAAATAAACACGTGAAGGACACTGCAAAACAGGAACTAAGGATATTCAATGCTTTGACTTATTTGTATACATTTTATTCAGGTATGGTGCAGTTTAAAATTAACCATACCGTTTCAACATGTGTACATTTACCTGTTAATGTTCTTTTCAATATAACTTCGAATTGGATTGATATAAAGACATTTCATTCAAGTATAGTATGTACTTTCTTGGAATAGACAAATATTAACCTAAAGTCAATTTACACACGGGTGTTGTTCAAAAGTTACATACCTAGAAAGTAATTTTAAAGATGTTCAAGCTTCATCATATTTAAATAACAATACAACATATAATTATTTTTGTTTCACATGTAGAAACGTTAAAGCTAACTAAAAACCTACATTTCATACGATTTTTTTCAAACAATGTCGATCGATTTACATTACACTACAGGATTAATTAATGTACACATTTAATCATATTTACAACAACCACGTATTACCTCAGTTGCAATTGAATGCGAACTTGTTTGATCATTGATTATTGAACTTGCAGGTCTTTCATCTTCGTCAAACGTGTCAATGATGTCGTCAAGCTCGTCAGACGCTGAACACTGAATACTATCTTGCGTTATTTTCTCTGAAGGAGACGCTACCATACAGCATAAGCCCTCGTGATACGGTCGTCTCCCGTCGACTTCATCACATGGTCGCTCGAATCTAGTTGACAAAATTAATCATCGCCAGTTTGTGGTCCGGATTATCATAATTAATTTCAGACTATGTTTATTATATTTTATGACTTACATCAGTGGTTTCCAATTGTTTGGATCTAATCGCCTTGCTTTTTCTTCCTCCTCCTGTCTTTCCCTTTCTCGTTCCGCCTCTTCCTTAAGCCTGCGTTGCCGTTCCTCCTCTCTTTTCTTTTTTCTTTCTTCTTCTAAACGAAGACGTGCCTCTTCAGCTTTCTTATAAAAAACATTAAACACATATTTCATCGAAATAGTATTGCTAACAATTCATGATATAGTCTTCACTGTAATTATTATAAAATAATTCAAGATACCTTTTATATGGTACAAATGAATGCTTAAACGCAAAATGAAATGAGCTTAATTTAATGTATAAAATTAATGTAATTTTTTTACTCGTTTCCTTTCCTCCTCTTCTTCTTTTCGTTTTCTTTCTTCCTCTTTGCGCAAACGCTCTTCTTCCTCTCGCTTCCTTGATTCCTCTTCCAAACGCTTTTGTTCTTCTAATAGTTTGCGTTCTTCTTCTTCTTTGCGTCTTCGTTGTTCGGCTTCACGTTTCAGTGTTTCTTCTTCTTCTTTACGTTTTCGTTCTTCTTCTGCACGTTTCTTTCTTTCTTCTGCCTTTTGTCTGCGTTCTTCTTCTTCGCGTTTCTTTCTTTCTTCTTCTTCTATTCGTCTTCCTTCTTCTTCTTCACGTTTCTTTCTTTCTCTTTCTTCTCTCCTCTCTCTTTCCTCTTCTTGTTTTCGTTTCCGTTCTTCTTCCTCTCGTCTCTTTCTTTCTTCGTCCGCCTGTAAGAAACTCGTATTACTTCTCTGAGCACAATGCACATTAACGAAAGGGAAATCAATGTCAAGATAACATGTATTATACTATAGAAAAAAATCAGTTATCATACTTTTCGTCTATCTTCTTCTTCTTGTCGCTTTTGCTCTTTCTCTGCTGCATAACTCATTTCTTTTGCTTTTTTCCAACTATCGACACAACCTTAATAAACATATAAATAATTTGAATTTTATAAATACTGCTTACTAGTTTATAAATAATTCATGATATCTTATACACTACATAGGCAAGTATGGCAAACTTCTAATTCGTTCATTCACCAATTTAGCCAATGCCTTAAAGTAAGCACATTTCTTTTGAATAATAGTTATTAAGTTGCAATGTTGTCTGTTCAACCCCTATACGATTGTGTTGATTGTTTACGAAAAGCAAACTTAGTGCTGGGAAATATCATTAAACGAACGTCCATTATGTATAGTTTTTTTTTAATTTTTGAAAAAATCAACTATTCCAATAATTGGTCTATGATACAAAATCGATTGTATTATATAACTGCAACTGAGTCGATCAGATTACATCGTATCGGATAACATATTTTAGCACACGCTTGTAGTACAAAACGCAGAGTATAACAAAGAAACTTATGCTACTTTTCATTAATTGAATACCATAATAGGATCAAAAAAAGATATTTGGTAGGTTTTTGATAAAAATGAAGTTTATCATTCTCGGCTTTATTTATATATTGACAAGCCTCGCGTTCATGTGTGTCTTAACCTGGCTTGACAAACTTCATCTTTATCCAAACGCACCTAATAAACAAAATAATTCAGTACCGTTTAAATCATTAATATCCTGTTGTGTAAGAATGCCGCCTTGTTTTACTTTGCCCAGCTTATCTTCGGTCTCTTGTATCAGATCACAAAGCCGATTATCTTCAATTCCTTTTGCCACATTTTCTAAAGCCCGAATTGTTTGCAGTTTCGCCAAGTTATTTGTATCCTCGACTTTTGAAGTGTTTATAGATGCAGCTGGAAAAACAGGAAGAGACATCGTCTGTCTAGCTACTGGTTCTTGTCGTAAGTATAACTCTAGTCCTGGATCATCATGAACAGAAACTGATGAATTGTAGGTGGATGTAGGCACTAGAAGAAGAAAATAAAAATAAAATACAATTTAAGATACAACATTTACTTTTTGATTTTAAATTTGCATACCAATATAGGATGCGTTATCCTAAAAACTAACATACATATTTTTTAACGATTCGTTTTTTAGGAATGTAACAAATGAGTTTCCTTAATGTATTCATAAACCAGTATCGCAATATCTACTACTCAACTTCAAATACAATTTTCTTGTGTTATATTGTAAAAAAAAGTTTAACCATATCATATTGGAAACCTATAAATTATAAGTAATACTGTTTGTTTATCGAATAATCACAATCTGTAACAATAATTATGTGCAAATACATTTGGGCTAAAACATATTTTAAACAGTGGCGGTACTTAACATGTTCTTTTAATGACATACCGAATTTAAATGATCTGATTGGATAACAACACATATGAACAAGATCATCCATCAATTTATTTAAGCTTAACAATCAATCGAAACACTATTAAATAAGGGATTTGACTTGAAAGGTGATCAACCACCACTTTAACTTCAGTCAGATATTTTTTTGGTACCAATTACTGTAATAACAAGCAAATAAACAGCAAAGTTTGAGCATGACACTTTTACAACAAATCACATGATAAACATTCATTTTCAATTACATGATAACTTCATCACAGATTTAGTACAAAAATATGTCCAATGCAAAGAATTAACGATTCTCAACTGAAGATATAAGTCCTACCATGTCAATCGGAGGATATATCATTTACGAATCTGTCTGCCTAAAAATCAAATATAATCACGATTTCTATTTTTACAATCAAAATCTGACCATATTTACAACAAATGTGTTTTAGAATTTCATAAACATGAGCGTAAGCCATTTTTTGCAAACACTAGTTAAGTGAATTTTGGACAAACGAAAATCACGTAACTGTATCCAATATAGTAGATTTTATGCGCGAAAGGTTTGCGTTGTAATCAATCGCATTTGGTTTTGTTTGCCCAAACCGGATTGCGAATATGGCTTTTACTATCGGGTTTGTGAAAATTAACCACGAAGATTTCCTTTACCGCATTTTACCCACTCGTGAATTCGTAAATCAACGAAACAATGGTTTTTGCTTCCATATAGTTGTGCTTTGGCATCGTGGGCATTGATGTCATTCTTATTGGTATACTACTTCATAACTGTATAAAACACAATAACCTATGTGTTATTAAAAATCCCCGATGTACTACGGGTTTCAAAATTTGAGCATTGAATCACATGGACATATTACATGATACATATTCATTTTCAAACACACGATAACTTTAAATTTAGTAGTAAAAACATTTCCTGTTTAAAGCATCAAACATTCCCAAATGCCTAAGTTGCTAAAGATATAAATCCTACCATGTCAATCAAGGAAACTGTCTGTTGCCAAACAAATCAAATATACTAACGATTTCTATTTAAACAATCAAAATCTGACCAAATTGACTATTTATGTGTTTGAGACTTTCATAAACACGAGCCATCGCCATTTTGTTCAACAACACAAGTAAAGCGAATTTTGGACTTGCGTAAATCACGTTACTGTATCCAATATGGCATATTTTATGCGCGAAAAGTTTGCGTTGTTATAACCGCATTGGGTTTTGAAGGACAAAACCGAATTGCGAATTTGCCTATTGCTATCGGGTTTTTGAAAATTAACCCCGCATTTGTCCACCAGCGGTTGGTAAATCAAAGAGTCAAAAACAAAATAATATAATAACCTATGTGTTATTAAAAAACCCGATATACTTCGGGTTGTTATTTAGTTATTACCTTTAATCGATCGTAGTATGTCTTCTATCGCTTGCTGAATGATCTTCTTCTGTTTAGGAATGGTACCCTTAAGCTCATCTATCTTAAGCGAGATCGATTCTGCGTACTGACCGACTTTTGCAAGCGCATTTGCTGCTTCATTGAACAGCTAAAGAACAAGCTTTGTTTTAATAATATATTATGCAAATATAGATGGTGAACCTCTACGGATTGTGTGCAAAAAATACGACGAGAAGAAGATACATTTGTATGTTCAGACAAAATACCTGTATGTACTATTTATTAGTAAAATTTAAGAAAATTAGAATTTGACCTTTTTATTTCATACGGTTTAGAAATAAATCATGATCAGCCTAAATATTTTCATGCAGTCTTTTAGAACACTTTTGCAGTTATATCTCTAAAAACAACTAAGGATTTATTTGTCACGTGTACGAAAAATGTAAATAACGTTAATTTGGACAATCGTATCAATGTTATTATCAGATCAAGGTTAGAGACGTTTATATTCATTGGATATCCCATAAATGCCAAATGTCACCGATATTGTTCGAGCCTTTGTTACTGTTTATTGCCGTTTATACCTTAAATTGATATCCATAACCATTCTGTATACAAAATTTTATTTAAATATTTTGCCATTAAGAAATTAAATTTTAAAACGTGTACTTTCCTGCTTCTGTTGCTTGCTAAAAGCTTCAATCTGTTTCAGATCGCCAGGTGGCGGAGGTAGATTATTTATTTTTTCAATTTCTCTCTCCAGTTCTTTTAGGGCTGCAATATCCGCCATAACGCTGACGTTAAGAACTGTAAATAATGATCATCAAAACTTCATTCCTTACAACTTGATATAAAATATCGTTTAATTAATGTATACATGCGTCTTATCAAAATAAAGTGCATACAACACATGTCACGTTTGCAGACTGCAACATACGTTGTAATTCCTTTCAAATTTGTCAAGCATGCAACTTAGGATATGTTGTTGTTTCGAACGACTTTTAAAATTACGAACAACTATATTCACGACGGTGGAAAATAACATTACACACACATATAGTTTTCTGATTTCCTATAAAACCATCAAAATAAATAGTCAAAGTTTATTCAAACCGTCTTGAGCACGTCTTGATATTGCTTTAAGATAGTGGATAAATGCAGAACCGTTTTATATCAACTGTATTGATTTTCTTTTTTACAAGTCTATACATAGTTTGAGATTTACAAAAGTAGCGGCGATCGAGACAAAGAAACAAAATATGCGAAGCGAATAAGGCCATCGACTTAAATAGTTGATCTAGGAGATTTCATTAGATATATGATCGACGAGTTTACGACAGAAGATGTGGAGTGGTTTCCAAAGTGAAACGTGATCTTGACATGGAAGATAAAATAGTTGTTTGACAGCATGGTGTATATTTTGCATAACTCGTTGAAAGATAAAGAGTAAAGCGATATTAGTGTTTATTTTAAGTGGGCACTCAAAGTTAGACATATGCAAAATAAGAAGAGAGTTTATCTTTCTAACATCGAAAAATTCCTTCTCATGAACATTCCTGTTCACAAACGTTTTTAACGAGACAACAACGATATTCATAACTATTTTCCCAATGCAATTTATCTCATTTTAAAACCTAAGATAAGCTTATTGAAATCGTTTGATTTACAAGCTGCGTATTCAGTAAACTGGTCCACAAATTGATCAGATGAATCGCAATAATTGGAATAATATTATAATGTTATTCATTAGTTGAATTCATATTGGCTTTGTTATTGAGCTGAAGACAGCCGCGGCCTCAGGCCAATACGGCTGTCTGAAGCTCAATAACAAATGATATGAATTCAACTAATTAATGATAATTGTATTAATTAACTTTATAATATAGTCTTATTTTTCGTTTAAATGAAGTCTCTTCTTAGCAAAANTGCTGAAACCGGAAATGATATTCAGCACATAATAATTGATAACTGTGAAAATTGCTGTAGCCAATAAAGGTATGACACAACTAATTGTTGTCGCGAGCCTTTCGGTAAACTGCAATATTGTATTTTAAAGACTTAAACTTTTGCACCAAAACCGAGCATACAACTTCAAAATGGCGTCCAAAATTGTCGAAATTTTAGATTATCATATAAGGCCGAGTTTTTCCTGGTTTCTGATTGGCTGAATCTCGTATTGGCCAACTTTTTCCCGTATTGGCCGTGTTTTTCCATATTGGCCGCCTTTTTCTCGTATAAGGCGAGTTCCGAGCTTTATTGGCGCGGCTCAACTTGTATGGGTCGAACACATTGAACACATTCTCGTCTAATATTTTTAAGTTAATTAATTATTATCAGAATAAACCTACATTCACACATTTAATTCGGCGATAAAATACTACACTAACAATTAATATGATATTTTTTTATATTTAAACGTACTTATATCACACCAGGCAGTTATAGCGGCAGTGGAAAGCACAGAGGAGCGCAGTTCTATGGTACACCAAGCGCAGTGACATCTCATTCCTACACGACCTTGACCTTGGAGTATGAGGTGAGTCACGGTCATATCTTATTCCAGCACGGCGTATACCTTGATTAAGAGGTCCGTAAATGCTTTAGACTCAATGACGCCCTTTTGGAAAATCAGATGAGTGAAGGTTATGGCTGTTGTACTCAAACGCGACATTGACCTTTGAGTATGAAGTAAGTAAGTGTCGCATATAAATTGTACATTACCTTGACCGTGAAGTAGCATGTGACTGAAAGTAACATATTTTATGCCTACATGACCTGAGTTTACAGTTTAGTATGGAGCAAGACCACAACAAATCCCATAGAACGTTGACCTTTAAGTAAGAAGTCACATTTTATTTCAATAGGATATTTACTGAGAGAATGCTGTGTATATTTATTTTATCTGATGCGTGTACATATGCTATTAGTTTTACTTTACATACGAACTTAAGCATGTTNCAGAACGCGACACATATCTGCAGAGGAATCAAACTGCCACTATTGAAAGATTCTCATATAAGGCCGAATTTTTCCTAGTTACTGATTGGCTGAATCTCGTATTGGCCAACTTTTTCCCGTATTGGCCGTATTTTTCCACATTGGCCGCCTTATTCTCGTATAAGGCGAGTTTCGAGCTTTATTGGCGAGGCTCAACTTGTATTGGGCGAACAAATTGAACACATTCTCGTCATATATTATAAAGTTAATTGTTTGTATAACTCATAACTCAATTAACACTACTTGCACGTTGTAAAAGAAATGATAAACGTAAAACGCTGTCATCAATTCAGGGCAGTTTATGTCAATATACATAATTACATTGTCAGCGGTTATTGTTTATTTGTACACCGTGCTAACTTTAGAGGTTATGTTGTAATAAATGTCTCTCTGAATATTGTTATATGGTTAACACGAAACTAATAAAGTTTTATCATGATCTTGAGTGTGTGTCCTTTTGTATGCATACCCTTGTTTATACACTCCAAACAAACATAGTAAAAGTTGTCATCTTTTTGATGTAGAAATTATATTGCAAAACAAGATGATGTGTGTTGGTTTCTGTCAAAGGTATATTACTAGCCATTTATTGCGAATTTTTTATTTATACACCCGTACATTTATTGCATGTTAACTTCTACTGAAAATGGCATAAAGTGGCTTCATTTACATGCTCTGCATCTGAGATTTGTATTTCATAGATATACGAAAGTCCGTGTGAGCTTTAGACACACCATGCCAATGATAGGCATTAATTTTCCATATTTTCATACAATATTGTTTTATTTAAAATATAAAATGGTCATTTACATATGAAAGCACTTCATACCACTAAGAAATACACGGCTACTTTGAAATCAAAACTGCATTTGGGCAACATAAAACAGCCGTCTATTTGCTTTGGTATTTCAAGGCGAGGGTCAATTATATATTCAGTGTCGATGCATGTCTTGATTCTTAATTGCCCTGTTGTCAGTTACGTTAGTCTTTCTTTCAAAATAATTGATCAGGGATATAATCGGTATTCCAAATGCCAAATAGTGCCCTTCATTAAAATACTAGAGCGCAACAAATGATTTTAATAAACAAAATGCTCTATTAAGTTTTTTCTTCGAAACTATATGGTACAACTTGGTGATCATTGTGTGTTTTGGTATAGTCCAAGATGGCATCCAAGATGGTCGCCGAATATTGAAAATCGACCCCCTCCTGTATAACATGGTACAAATAGAAAATGTGTTTGAAGAGAAAAAAACATGACGAGAATTATTTTAAATAATTTAAAACCAAAAACGAGTTGAATAATTTTAAATCGCAGATTACATTTAGTTCAAAAGATCATAAGCAAGGGGGGACTTGTACTTGTAAAATACAGAAGACAACTCTCTATTATAGTTAATGTCGTCTTGGAAATACAGATACCCATGCAATCATATTCAGTAAAGTTTTGCTTGAGGGTATATATGTTTGCATATATTTTATTAACTGTATAACCCAACAACGTACAGTAAAGGCACTATTTCTTTTATGATCGTTACATGTATTTACGCCCGTCCTATTTCAATCCAAATGATTTTGTATGAATGAAGACCTTTTGGAAAAAAAAGTGTAAATTAACTATCCAAACGTGGTGATCAATGTGTCATGGTTTCAAAAACTCTTTTTAAAATACTAGAATTTTATTAAATATTAATGAAAATAAGGTTTGCTGATAAAAAATGTAATAAACCAAACTGAGCGGTTTCATTTTCATTAAAACACTTTATCAACAATTCATTCTCTTCATACCTGAGTTGTACAGTACTAATATGTAATGAACTATTTATGAACGTATATGGTTTCGTTTTAAATTAAACAAAATTTAATCCTAACTCATTAAAGCAAAACATTAACACAATCTCACGACATCGACAAAGGTTGTTGTTTACAAATCAATTTATTATGAACGAAATAGAAAGTAAACTTATGATGCTATCGTTCGCCCGTTGTTACACTATCATCAGCAAATATTTTGCCTGGCACACAGTATTATGCTCCGTCATCAGTTTATGTATCCCGCCTGATACTGTTTATTCATTGGTCTCCAAAATAGTGTTCCATCTGTGTGGCACGATAAGCTTTATCTTTACGCGGAAGTTAATAAGGGCCTATTAAAGACATGATTCTATATGTGCCAGCACTTTACCTGTTTATTTCTGTATCCCGCCTGATATTGTTTATTCATTGGTTTCCAAAATACTGTACAAGCTGCGTGGCACGATAAGCATTATCTTTACGAGGAAGTTAATAACGGCCTTTATTACAGACATGATTCTATACGTGTCAGCAGTTTTCCTGAAGATGTATGTATTTGTCGAACAGGATTTTTATTTGACCAACTGATAACAGAAAGCACGTTGCTGCATTATCCATTCGATTTAAATGCTTTAGCTAATAGAAATGCGGGTCAATCTTTATTCGTCTAGTGGTTAATTATTTAGACCGTAAATTAAAAATTAGTTAACAGGTGTGTCAACAAAGCTCTTTCTCATTAACAATAACTTAAATAAGATGCATTTCGCCTCAAGCAACAGCTGAGAAACAAACAGTCTAATACTAATAACANACAATTTTGTTTCCTAGCAAATACGAGTTAAAGTGTCGGCATCGGCTTTAACCAGCGCTAACTTGTCTTTGCTACATTTTATGAAATTCGTCTTCAATGTATATTTTTTCTTGCATATTTTGAGTTATTGTAACACATTTTTATCAATATATTACAATTTAACACATATGAAAATCGTACGGTCTCCCTTTAATATATTTATTGTGGCGAAGAATCCACAGGTGCTTCTTATTTTACCACATTTCAAACAAATTATAAACAATATATACCAGCATGTTATCATTGAGATTTTGATCACACAAAATGTCTAAAAGAGAAATTTACTTCAGAAGCTCATGCAAAAATGGGTCTTAGGACATATCAGCGCAGTGCTGAAGATATGCCTCTGTCATCCGTACACTCTGATAAGGAGTCATAATGTCCGCTTATGAGACCACGAAACCTTGCGTCACTTTATGGAAGAGGGGTAGGCAGATGCGCAGCTGGGTACCGTTTTACTAACAATACTTACGAATTGCGTAAGTATTGGCGTAAGTTGACAAGTTACGAATAACGTACGCATTTTTTAGTAAAACGCATTTGCGCAAAAATTTCAAACGTACGCAAGGACTTACGAAAATCGTAGACATACGCTAGCGTAACTCTGTTAGTAAAACGGTACCCTGCTTGACTTGATTTTTTGTTGTTGAAATTATGAGAAGGTATGAAAATACTTGGACTGAATGAACTTTTGATATATCATATCAGCATGCCTAAGTGCAAGCAAATTACAAATGTTGTAATGTTTATAAGCATTTAATAAGTAAGATCTCACTGACGCCCTAACACTTCATAATAACTAATTAACATTTTCACATAAAGTAATCTAGCTATTATATAGATTATTAAATGAATTCCGGCACCCATGTCTCCTTTACAAATTTAACAGTCACATTTTTATAACAAACCACACCTGCTTAATCAGACAAATAACACCATGTTTATGTGATATCGTATTATCGTTTAAAGGAAATAAAAGTGTTTACATTCATCAGCATAATAAATTTACCTATTCGAATGAATGAAAAGATTGAAGGGCTAAGTGTTATACTTACAGCTGTATTTTTTCATTTGTTCAGTTGTAAAAGAACTCAAGAACTCAGAAAAGTCCCGGAAACCTAGATGCTTTGGGTGAACTGGCGCAGATAAGCTGCCTGTTGGCTTCGAGGCAAACTGGAAAGCATGGATGCTCACCCCTCTGATGGAAGACTGGTTGAGGACGCTCAATCGGAATATGCGTGCCCAGAAACGAAAGATCCTCCTTCTGCTTGACAACGCTCCGATTCAGCCAAGCATCACACTCACCAACATAAAGCTGCAATTTTTCCCTGCCAACACGACATCCCTGCTGCAGCCAATGGATGCTGGAATTATCCAGACACTCCAACTAAAATACAGGAGACGTCAGCTGCAACACGTCCTCGTGGAAATGGAAAAGAAGCCATCCATTCTTGGTCCACAGATCTTGCGTGATATCTCCACCTGAACGCAATTTATTGGATCTCTGCTGCCTGGAAAGCAATTTAAGAGAACACCATAATCAAGTGCTTTCCTAAGTGTGGGTTCACTTTTGAGAAAAAAATATGTAACATATCGAGATGTGTGAGTTTTGAAACATTACTTGATGGAATAGTAACGGTTTGAACAGATACACAAAAGTGTTATTATGGTGGCAAACGATTTATTGTGTTCTTTCATATGTGTAACGATGTTCACTGACCAATAACAATATATTTCTACATACTGTCTTGTTGGTGTTTAAAATAAAAAATAAAAATCACAATTATTATAAATAAGCCGTTTTTTAGTAAATGATGGGCGTTTAACATGCTATTTAAATGTGTGAAAATTGTATTAATCAAATTGATACTGAAAGCAACAGTGAGTTCGAATGGTCTTGTTTTAAACATTTTTTGTAATCGAAGAAGGAAGACAACTCTAACTTGAACTGTTCAGAACACTTTACAGAGTTATTCATCTCTTTAATTAAGCACAATTAAGAATTGTGTTATTATATTTTGATATAATAATTTCTGCCAGAGATGCTAATGATTGATAGGGTCATAAATTGTTTATTCATGGATAAAAAAGCACTTTAATTTTCCTTTATTATTAAGATTTGTTGAAATTAGTGATTGTATGATAATTCTGCTGTCTGATATTGATTTGCCTTTTGTAAATAGATTTGTGCTATTGTATTTGTTAAAGGTGTGCCTCTATGATTTATGCCATCATTTACATCGCCCCACGACTATGAATACAAGTTGGTTAAAACAATGCGAGTAAAGTTTGATGTTGAATGCGGCGCAAGTGCGTCTTACTATCGAACATTTCAAAATCTCAGCCAGAGGTCGTTGAATTCATGGGATTTTACTATTGTTTTGTAAATTGATTGTTTTTCTTACCTTATGAAATGAATTTCTACTTTCATTCGGATTTTGTTCATAGTATTTTTTACTGATTATAGATAATATGCTGATCTTTGTATTTCATATACACTAAGTATATTTATAACTCGTAATTTTGCTGTTCATACTTAAATAATATGTGGTTTGAATTCAAATTGTATTATTTGGTGCTCCTCCACATTATAATTACTGTTTTACTTTATTGATTATAAAGACATTCATGTTCTAAACGGTTCCATATTTAGACAGATACACTGTTAACATGTGATATAAAACGAGTTTTATTCAACTATCTGTAAAGTTCATCCATTGCAATTTCATAATATTCCTGCAAAATCCACTTACTATATTAATGTTTTTTGTTTCATTATTTTGTTTAACACTAGAAACTGTAAAGTTTATGTGTAAAACAATTATGTTCTGTTCTTTTTTTCAGTTATGTAATGTTTGATGGAATATGTTATGCATGTTTTGTTTGTAACAATATTTGTACTTAATTTGAAAATTATAATGGAAGTCATCACATTATCAAAGAACTTTATTTGCATTGACAACATTCTTGATAAACTGAAATGTTTAATATTTTAAAACACGATTATCTATAACGTACATCGGTAATGTTAAAAAAGTTTAATTTCCAAACATATCACTTTCTAATTTTCCATTCTAAATTGAATAACCTGTTGCCTGAAAAAGTTGTATTATACCTTTACCGCAATATTACTTGACCTTTACTAAGACATATTGAGATTGTTTACCGGTAATTATTTTGCATAACTGTTGATAAGACATCGTTTACTTATGTTATCCGGATTCCGCTGAAGTTCCAAGAGGCGACAATGAGCGACTGAGAAAGGGTGGGCTCCTGGTTGCATGGTCTGTATTGACAGCATTTGATGAAGTGATCCTTTGAATATAATGTTTTTGCCTGAATGTCTGGCATTGCTCATGACGTCTTAATCTCTTATAGCGAGTTGCTGGCCTCTCTGTCTTGTATGAGGCTGAACTCCGACCCCGAGGTTGTTGTCTTTTTTTCTTTAAAAGGCTTTGCTTTACGGGATCGAGCGACCCACTTTGTACTCGCTCCCACTGATGGCTGAATTGAAATTTGAACTGGATCGGCTGTACCGAGAGTGCATTAACATTCAGTTATTAAGTCATTGTTGATGTCGTTTGTATGCACTTTGTTTTCATTTCTGCTTGATAAGCGTGAGTACAATATTGGACTTATTAAACCCTAAATATAACCATATAGCTTTATTACTTTAATTGGTACAAGCACATGAGATTGTTAATTGATCGCTGCTTAATAAGGGCCCTTTATTTATAAAACCCGAATTTAACAGTTTACGCTCAATGTGATCGTTGTCTAGACGCAGATTATTAGGGGTTCATTAACGCTATTAAATCCGTAAAGAACATGCGAATATTCTATGGACGTAGATAAATAGAATTTCATAATTTGATGCAATTAATAGCGTATAAGCAACCTTGGTATATTAACTTGATGCAGATTGATATGGTTCCATTAGCTCTATAAAGCAATTAAGACCGTATAAAGGCTTGTACATGTTTGCTGCCTGTAGATTAAAAGGGATCCATCACTGATTACCGGTAAGCCGGAATTCAACCATATAAGCAAGATGTGAACGTTGTCTGGACGCAGATTTATTTGGCTTATTAGTTCTACAATCCTATGAAACCTGTATAAGAACATGAGAAGATTGTATGTACGTAGATAAAAAGAAGTAATTTAGTTATTTGATGCAATTAATAGCGATTATTTACACGCAATGTGTTGACTCAACGAAGATTGATAGGGCTCCATTAGCTCTATATAATAATGCAAGTAAGACCGTATAAGCGCCTGTGAATGTTAACTTGGCGCTGTATAAAGGGACTCATCACTGATAAACCCGAATATAACCGTATACGCAGGATGTGAAGATAAGTGTGCTTTTTTAAAAAGCACTCCTTATTAGTAGCTTAATGGGAACATGGGACGATAATAAGATGAATAACACTTACTCTAGTCAATGTCTTCAAAATGACAAAAATGGAAGATACTCGTGTTTCTTTGAAAAGCACTCTGCATTAGTAGCTAAATTTGAAAATGAGAGGATAATAAGATGAATAACAAGCTTTAGTCAAGATCTTCAAAATGACAAAATTGGAAGCTTATTGTGTGTGTTTGAAAAGCACTGCTTATTAGTAGCTAAATGGGAAAATTGAACGTTAATTAGATGAGTAATAGCAGCTCTTGTCAATCTCTACACACACAAAAATATTGAAACTTAATTGTGTTTCTTTGAAAAACACTATTGATAAATAGCAAAATGGGAACATTTGACGACACTTCCATGAATAACAGCAGCTACAGTCAATGTCATAACAATGGCAATAATGGAAGGTAATTGTGTTTCTTTTCAATGACAACACTGTGAAAAAACGCAAAGCTGCACAGCAGGTGTCACAATTAATATCAAAATGAGAACATGGAACAATATTTTAATGAATATACTTACTCTAGTCAATGTCTTCAAAATTATAAAAATGGAAGATAATTGTGTTTCTTTGAAAAGCACTCCGTATTAGTAGCTAAATAGGAACAAGAGAGGATAATAAGATGAATAACAGAAGCTTGAGTCAAGATCTTCAAAATGACAATAATGGAATGTAGTGGGGTTGGTAATAACGAACGCCTTCCAAGGTTCAGATGTTTATGCGCCCGAAAGTATATCGGGAATTATATATATATTAAATATATATAATATAATATAGAAACCTACACCTAAAAACAAAATAAAAGTAAATTTAAACAAGCAAATGCGTTGAATTGATATCCCCCGCCACATACATTTTGTTTGAGCATTGGTGCAAATCGGACGGATGAACATACTGACAGATGGACGGACGGACAATAACAATTCTATATCCCTTTGCCTTTGGCGGGGGATAATTATGAGAGAAGGAAGGACAGACAAGTCAGCGACTATATGCTCTTCCTTGTTGGAGCACAAAATCTCTAACCTGTTATTTCTAAGTACAAAGATGTATACATAATTCTCGACAAAATGCTGGTCAGTTTAGGGGTTAAGCGTACGACCTTAAATGAAGCATTTGTGTAACCTTGACCCTTGATGTGAATCGTATGACCTTACATGAAGTACATTGTGTTACGTTGACCTTAACCCTAGACATGAACCTTGACCTTAACCCTAGACACGAATCTTACATATGACACACAGAAAGGAAGAAGATGGAGAAGAATTATGGAAGGTTATTATAGAATCCACTGATGCATAGTAAAATAGTTGCTAAATAATAAGTATTTCTACAAATGTGTGACATTTGATGTTTGACCTTGACTTTGGTCAAAAACACATAGGTTTTACACTGCCTGATAATTGAGAACAATTTCATAAGGACATTTTGAGAATACATTTTAGTATAGTAGAATCCTTACCAAATAAGGCATATTTAATCAAAATGTGTGCTTTTGACCTTTGTGTGTGACTTTGACCATGACCCTAGCAACCTGGATCTTATATTTGACACTCAGCTATATATTGGAGAACAATTGTGGACAGTTATTTCAGAATTCCTTGATGCATAGTAAAGGAATGACTTAATAATGAATAATTCATAAAATTTGTGACCCTTGACCTCAATGTGTGACCTTAGACCCTATGATTATGGGTGTTGAATGTGAAGCACACCCAGATGATTGAGAACAATTATGGCAAGTGTCATGGCTCTGGCTCATGTGTTAATGGAGATAAAACTCTAAGCTTATATTAAAAAGCATTTTTTCAAGATACAAAGGGCCATAACTCCGTTATTAACAGATGGTGTACAATGCCATTTGGCGTGCATCATCATCTTATCCATATATATACTCATACCAAGTTTCAATGAAATCCGCCAAAGCACTTCCAAGATATGGCTCCGGACACAAAAGTGCCGGACGGACGGATGGACGGACAACGCCAAAACAATATCCCTCCGCCTATGGCGGGGGATAACAAGTGCAATGTGTGTCTTGCGACAGCTAAAGACCAAAAAAAAGCATGGTCAGCAATTTGCAATCATTTTCAGTGGGGTTTTATTATTGACTAATACAAATCTTGTATATGTGGTTTCTCTCATTCTCACTGGACAAAACAAGTATGACATCACAGTACAAGGTAATGGTGTTTCTTTGAACGTCACTTCTTATTAGGAGCAAAATCATTGTCGTCAGGGTTGCTGCAAAGCCGTTGTACTTCCTTGCATGTTTGCCAAATAGTTTCCTTCCATCACTGACACGACCGACAAAGTTGTATAGTTGTTTTTAACCACATGAGTCAGGTAAAATTATACCCTATCTTTCCCGTTGATGAAGATTCGGACTTTCGGATAGATTGATGACGAAGTTGTGAATGCAAACATTCATATGCCTCTATTGTCATCAGTTTAGCCGTAGGTAAATCAATACGATGTGTGCATAAGATACATTTAAACAGAAATATGTTAGTAGACATAAATGTCAAGCATGTTACATGTGGATCCTTGAACAATTTGACGTGACTTTTCTGGCCAACGTTAATTAAAAAATTACAGGTACATAATTATGAACACAATTTTTATTACTCCTTTTTTACTCTTACAGTCACACATACATTGTCAACAGCATATTTAATATTTTTTGTTTTAAAATAATCTCCATGTAAATAAACATGGTCAGTATAGTCCGCAAATCTGGTCCCTATGGTCCGAAAAGTTTGTCCGTAAAGTCTGGTCCTTAAGGTCTGTTGTACGTATGGACGGTATAGGACTAAGGTACCGGTAGAAATAAAACATAACTATAATTTATAAAACAAATTCGCTTCGGTTCTTTTTTTTACAAAAATTTGTGTTTTTTTGTAAACAGGTAAATTTGGTTGCCCAGTAAGAAATAATGACATAATGGAGATCGAACCATGAACTATGAAAGGTAGTATTAGTGGCCTTGTACCTCCCTTCCAGTGCCGGATTAGCACCATGGAGGCCTTTAGGCAGTGACACTTTTTGGGCCCACGCCCAAGGCCCCTAGTCAGCCTAGTGCCTTCTAGAACGCCAGAGCCCCTTTACACTCGTTTAAATAAGCCTACCAATGCCAAGGCTGACAAGACATAAAATGTCGGAACATTACATTGATATAAAATAATTGGCTTTGTCAAGTCATTAGAGTAGGATAAGTAAGTTATTAAATATATTTTGTCACGGTCTCATGGGGCCCCCAAAAGTCGTGTGGCCCATAGGCAGTTGCCTACTCTGCCTAATGGGTAATCCGTGACTGCTCACCTCACTTCATCCTTATTCGTGTCATAATACAGACATGCAACCTCCAGTGAGTTATTTATATTGGGCCCCAATGTTTTCAAAATTCGGTATGATGACATGTAATGATGTTTCTGTACATGTTTGGATGAAAAATCTCTGTATCATGCTACATTGGAGATTATTATTTTAAGGCGTAATGTTCTTTTTACAAACACATGTAAAACTGACTCACCTTCTTAATGTTTTTCAGAATCTTTTCGAACTTTTTGCAATTGTTTTCTTAAATTGGACCCAGTTAAAATTAACATTTAAATGTCATTTTGGTACTTTTATGAAGGCTTCTTGAAAAAATGTAGATTAAGGCATTGATTAAGCTAAGTCTGAAAATCTGAATTTCATCTGTAGGCTAGCTCTTCCTGAATATTACAGGAAATGTGTACATTAACATACAACCTATATAATAATTAATTGTATGTTGTATCAAAGGTTCTCATGTATTGTTGTGAACACACAATAAAGTCTTTGAAATAAGTTTGATCAAGCAAGCCAAAATTCTTATATTATTAGTTGAGACCTAGAACATGTTACGAGACAGCCTATATAAAACTGGGAATGTGAGCAAGACGATATCATAATTGTGGCGTGTTCTGAGAAAACTGGGCAAAATGCTCACACATGCATATTATTGTCATCCCAGATTAGCCTGTGCAGTCCGCACAGGCTAATCAGAAACGACAATTTCCGCTTTTTTTGGTATTTTTCGTTTAAATGATGTCCCTTCCTAGCGAAAATCCAGTTTAGGCGGAAAGTGTCGTCCCGGATTAGCCTGTGCGGACTGCACAGGCTAATCTGGGATGACACTTTACGCACAAGCATTTTGCCCAGTTTTCTCAGAACACGCCACAATTTACCTGCACAGGGCATGCAGGCTTGAGCTCATTTTGATCATTAAAAATTGAAGATGGTTTATGGTTTTCAATAATACAATGCCATTATATGTTTTTGGACCAAAATTTCATTTTCATTAAAAATATTAAAAATGAATCATTCTTTATTCAAAAATAATAATGACCACTAGCTAGTTTTGTGTAAAAGTTACTAAACATGTGAATGAATTATACTAATTTAAAGAAATAATTTCCTTGACAATTGAAGCTGTTATGCACCCCATAAACAACATAATTTATTTTTAACNAATGAAAACCCGAGTGGACAATGTTGCCATTCTCTGCACGGTATCGTAAAATCGGTTTGGAAGCCGACTCTGAAATATCTACAGACATGACAACACCAATAAAACACTCTCCGCTATTACGCTTCAAATGCATTCCTATAAAGGCGAAATGTTTTGTGATAATACTTGCACTTTTAGCCCTTTACTTATTCGTAACCATATACTTTACTTTGAAAACAAATCGCCTGACAAAAGAGGAGTTTTTAGAAGTCTACAAATGCCCGGCATGCTATGGACACAGTTTTTGTTTCACCCTGTTTGACGACCAGTTCAGTCTGCAAGGCGTGTCCAGATACTCAGTTCTGGATGTGATGAACGTGAAGAACGTCCACTTTGCATACCACAAGGAGGGCCTGCATCAGGTCGTGTTAAAGAAGCTGGCACATGTGGGTGAGCTGCAGACGGTGGACGATGAAATCTGCAAGGACTCCATTAGAGAGCCTGGTAAATACTGCCTATATATTTGTTGAATTAATTTAGTTCAAACCTATTTATTTTAGCTTGATTGCATCAAAAGCATTAGGCTTATTGAAATGCTCTCAAGTCTGTTTCTTAGGTAGAACCATTACTTGGTGTCTTTGAGGGAGATCAAAAGAACGCTCCCAGAGTGGGTATCAAACCCATCACCTCTCGGTCGCTACGCGGACACCATATCCACTACGCCATAGCGACCTCATTTTAAATTTTAAGCCACTATAATTATGTTTGTTAGCCTAAATAATTAAGTAAAAGGACTCCGCTAGCAGGGAGTCTGGTAAATATAATAGCCTTGCTCTGTGAAAAGTCAGTTTAATGCATGTGCGTAAAGTGCCGTCCCAGATAAGCTTGTGCAGTCTGCACATGCTAATCAGGGATGACACTTTCCGCCCAAAACTTGATTTTCATCAAGAAGTGTCTTCCTTTAAACGAAAAATACATTTCCGCTTTGGAAAGTGTTGTCCCTGATAAGCCAGTGCACACTGCACAGGCTTATCTCGGACAACACTTTATGCACATGCATTAAACCCCCTTTTCATGGAGCCAGGCTCATATATATTTGTTCATATCAATTTCACTGGCCACTTTAATTATGTTTGTTAACCTAGACAATTGAAGACTATCGGCAAACATGACAATGGCATGCTTATTTTTGTGAAACTTATTTTCTTGTATAACTCCTACACAACTGTAAAATAATGATTTATAAGATTGTTGGATGTGCAAATAGCAGACATAACACAAATAATAGATCAAATTGATAAAAAGTATTTTTTTTTACCACTCCGCTTCCAAATGAGTATAAAAAAAAAAAAAAAAAATAATTTCACTCACTCATCCATTTATTTCTATAAAAATTCTGATGACCAGGACTTCACTTTGACGTGGTCTTAATTACTTTTAAACCCACAACATGTCAGCCTACGACTTCGGTCCAAATATGTGGCTGTCTGGCTGCTCACTAAAATACTATAGGGACCTTATATACATTTGTGTATACACTCTTTTACAGGCATAAAACCTCTACACTTATCTATGTCTGATAAAGACTTGTAAGCCATTTGCATGGCTGGCTAGTACTGCAAACATTGATATAAAATATTTTATAATTCAATGTTCTAAACATTTAATTATTTTAGTTTGATTTGAAATTGTATATAATAATTATTATATGTATGTACTATGTGTCACTTGAATAAAAAAATAACTTAAAAAAAAAACTACCAGGTTGTGATGTGGCCAAGCGGATGGTTGTTACGAAGACAGCGCAGGACATCAGCATGAACGGCCTGCTACCAGGACACCTCAAGGACACGACCTTCATGTTCCTCTGTGTCACACACAAGCTCATTGATCGCGTCCTTGAGCGGTACAAAGAACGACAACGGCCTGCTGTGACACGCATGGACGACTACCTGCAGATTCTCTACACGGCTAGAGTCAATCCTGAGCCTCTTATGCTACAGGTGACTTTTCTAATTCGTTATTTTGCAGTGTGTTTTTTATGCCCCCAGAAGGATGGCATATAGCAGTTGAAGTGTCAGTCCGTCCGTCAGTCTGTGAGTCCGTCCGAAAACTTTAACGTTGGCCATAACTTTTGCAATATTGAAGATAGCAACTTCATATTTGGCATGCATGTGCATCTAATGAACCTGCACATTTTGAGTGCTGAAAAGTCAAGGTTATCCTTCAAGGTCAAAGGTCAAAATACGAAACTTTAATGTCAAAATATGGAACTTTAAGTCAAAATATTGAAATTTTATTTCAAAGCGGTGCAGTAGGGGGCATTGTGTTTCTGACAAACACATCTCTTGTTTTCTTTCAAAATCTGGGCCAGAATTCGGTCCCATTCCCAATAGAAAAAAGTATATATTTTAAGACATTAAAATTCCCAATTTAGGGTTAAAAAAAAAATATAGAAACAATTTTTATTTTTTTATCTCAAAATTTAGTTCATCTTCAATCCAGCTCTATAAGTGGAAATTATTAAATGTAATATTGAATACACATTTATTCTCAATTTTGAAACATTTGTTAGCAAAACAACAACAACACAAATTTCCCATTTTTAGTCAAAATGCCGCAATTTTTCCCCAATCCAAAGGGACCCAACCCCATTCCCAAAATAGTGAATAAAAAAACACTGTTTTAAATACGATAGTATTTAAATAACAATTATTTATTATTATTATTATTTTAAACAGTACTTGACTGCTGAACAGGTGTAGCTCAGTGGGTAGAATGCAGGGTTGTTAATCATTGTAGTTAGAATCCCAGAACGGCTGAATAGGAGTTGGTCATGAAAAAAGTCTCGTCCTGGGAAAACTGGTCTTAAAGCATGTGTGTGAAGTATCATCAATTTCCACCTAGTAAGGATTTTCTCTTAGAAAAGAATTCCTTTTACGAAAAATACCGTAAGCGCAGAAAGTCCCTGATGAGCCTGTGCCAACAGGCACATCTGGGACCAAACTTTAGGCACATGCATTAAGCCCAGTTTTCCCAGAACAAGGCTCAAATGATTTCTATGCTTATTGCCCTATCACTGATGCTCCCTCATGCAAATAGGGCAGTTGTCAGTTCTTTACATAAGTATATGCANAAAAAAAAAAAAAAAAAATAATTTCACTCACTCATCCATTTATTTCTATAAAAATTCTGATGACCAGGACTTCACTTTGACGTGGTCTTAATTACTTTTAAACCCACAACATGTCAGCCTACGACTTCGGTCCAAATATGTGGCTGTCTGGCTGCTCACTAAAATACTATAGGGACCTTATATACATTTGTGTATACACTCTTTTACAGGCATAAAACCTCTACACTTATCTATGTCTGATAAAGACTTGTAAGCCATTTGCATGGCTGGCTAGTACTGCAAACATTGATATAAAATATTTTATAATTCAATGTTCTAAACATTTAATTATTTTAGTTTGATTTGAAATTGTATATAATAATTATTATATGTATGTACTATGTGTCACTTGAATAAAAAAATAACTTAAAAAAAAAACTACCAGGTTGTGATGTGGCCAAGCGGATGGTTGTTACGAAGACAGCGCAGGACATCAGCATGAACGGCCTGCTACCAGGACACCTCAAGGACACGACCTTCATGTTCCTCTGTGTCACACACAAGCTCATTGATCGCGTCCTTGAGCGGTACAAAGAACGACAACGGCCTGCTGTGACACGCATGGACGACTACCTGCAGATTCTCTACACGGCTAGAGTCAATCCTGAGCCTCTCATGCTACAGGTGACTTTTCTAATTCGTTATTTTGCAGTGTGTTTTTTATGCCCCCAGAAGGATGGCATATAGCAGTTGAAGTGTCAGTCCGTCCGTCAGTCTGTGAGTCCGTCCGAAAACTTTAACGTTGGCCATAACTTTTGCAATATTGAAGATAGCAACTTCATATTTGGCATGCATGTGCATCTAATGAACCTGCACATTTTGAGTGCTGAAAAGTCAAGGTTATCCTTCAAGGTCAAAGGTCAAAATACGAAACTTTAATGTCAAAATATGGAACTTTAAGTCAAAATATTGAAATTTTATTTCAAAGCGGTGCAGTAGGGGGCATTGTGTTTCTGACAAACACATCTCTTGTTTTCTTTCAAAATCTGGGCCAGAATTCGGTCCCATTCCCAATAGAAAAAAGTATATATTTTAAGACATTAAAATTCCCAATTTAGGGTTAAAAAAAAAATATAGAAACAATTTTTATTTTTTTATCTCAAAATTTAGTTCATCTTCAATCCAGCTCTATAAGTGGAAATTATTAAATGTAATATTGAATACACATTTATTCTCAATTTTGAAACATTTGTTAGCAAAACAACAACAACACAAATTTCCCATTTTTAGTCAAAATGCCGCAATTTTTCCCCAATCCAAAGGGACCCAACCCCATTCCCAAAATAGTGAATAAAAAAACACTGTTTTAAATACGATAGTATTTAAATAACAATTATTTATTATTATTATTATTTTAAACAGTACTTGACTGCTGAACAGGTGTAGCTCAGTGGGTAGAATGCAGGGTTGTTAATCATTGTAGTTAGAATCCCAGAACGGCTGAATAGGAGTTGGTCATGAAAAAAGTCTCGTCCTGGGAAAACTGGTCTTAAAGCATGTGTGTGAAGTATCATCAATTTCCACCTAGTAAGGATTTTCTCTTAGAAAAGAATTCCTTTTACGAAAAATACCGTAAGCGCAGAAAGTCCCTGATGAGCCTGTGCCAACAGGCACATCTGGGACCAAACTTTAGGCACATGCATTAAGCCCAGTTTTCCCAGAACAAGGCTCAAATGATTTCTATGCTTATTGCCCTATCACTGATGCTCCCTCATGCAAATAGGGCAGTTGTCAGTTCTTTACATAAGTATATGCACTAAGTAGTTGTAAACAAGTGATCGCAGGAAAAGTGTGACAATGGTTAATTGACTGCACTAAGTAGTGGTAAACAAGTGAGTGCAGGAAAAGTGTGACAATGGTTAACTGACTGCACTAAGTGCTGGTAAACAAGTGAGTGCAGGAAAAGTGTGACAATGGTTAACTGACTGCACTAAGTAGTGGTAAACAAGTGAGCGCAGGAAAAGTGTGACAATGGTTAACTGACTGTCATGATATGACTGAAATACATCTAAAAAAACATAAACAGCAAACAATCAAACTAACCACTTACACAGATAAACATAAACAGCAAACAATCAAACTAACCACTTACACAGAAAAACATAAACAGCAAACAATCAAACTAACCACTTACACAGACAATATTACTATACCGCCATACTCTTAGTTTTTGGCACATGCTGTTTGCCATGTATCTGTCGTTACTCATTTTAAGTAAAAAAGCTCTGTTGGTCATAAGTCTAGACCTAAATGAGCTTTGAAACAAGCCTGCCTGGAGTCTTTTTTAATCCATTGACTGTACAACCCTTGATGTGCAGAAGGCAGTCACCCTGGCTGAAGGTCAAGGTCATACTTTACGGTTGAAAACAATTACGCCTCCTTTTTGCGTCCTGTCAATAACTCCTGTACCCATTGAAGGATTTTCATGAAATTTGGGAACAGTGATTTGGTCAGGTATAGATGGCATGAGTCGGTCATATGCAAGGTCAAATGTTTGAGCCTCTATTTTACTTTTCCAGTTCATATCTTCTATAGCCATTTAAGAATTTTAAAATAACAATCATCAAGTGATTATCATATCTTAAAGTGAATACATATTTTTAGGAAATAACAGCCACTGTTTCTATTTATAGACATTGTTGCTATTTATTGACATGGTTGCTATTTATAGACATTGTTACTATTTATAGACATTCCCTGCCTCAGAAGGCTGGCCGTTCCCAGAATACCTTGGTGCATGTGGTAGATACATAGTGCAAGAATACAACGGGAAATCCCTCGCAGAATTTGTCAATGCTCCATTCCAGAAAAGGGTTTGTAGGACCAGTTTTTTCCATTGTCTTTCATACTTTGAGATGAATAGGACTGGCTTATTTGTATAGCATGGTTAGAAGCTAGTTATTTGGAATGTGAGGGAGGCATATAGTTTCTGCAATATCCATCCATCAGTCCGTCCATCTGCACTTTTTGGTATCCGCTTTCAACTCAACCAGTTAACCTTAAATGGAGGCCCATTTCAAAAACCAGCCAGAATTTGTTTTGATTAAATCCTATAAAATATGTTTATTCCATTTAATTATTTTAATTTTATTTGAAAAACACCATCTGTTAAGCCTTAATATTAAAGTAATTGCTGTCATCATTATGAAAATTCTTATTGCCAGTAACAAGCCTAGAGCAATCCTGGTTTCGACTTATTTATTGGCGGTATTATGGCAAGAATCACAATGACAACAATAGTAATTATAAAGTCTGTAAAAATGCATTAGTTTGTAAATGTAAAATTTGCAACAAGTACATGTAGATTATATTTTAGCATCGTTCTGGTATAACTGGGCCTAATGCATGTGTGTACAGTGTTGTCCCAGATTAGCCTGCGCAGTCCGCAAAGGCTAATAAGGGACGACACTTTTTGCCTTAACTGGATTTTAGTCAAGAAGAGTCTTCCTTTAAACGAAAAATAAGATAAAAGCCAAAAGTGTCGTCCCTGATTAGCCTGTGAGAATTGCACAGGCCTATATGGGACTACACTTTACTCACGTGCATAAAGTCCAGTTTTCCCAGAGCGAGGCTCAATTTTATTTGAAAAATACCACAATAAAATTACTAGTTATTATGAAGTCTCTAAAAGTGTAACAGTTTGTGTAAAATTTGCAACAGGTATATTATATTTGTACGCAAACAATTCATGATGTCTGTTCAGGCGGACCTTGCCTACCAGATGTTGAAGATGGCAGACCGACTGACCTCTGACTCTGACTGGAATCTCTACTGGACGGACCTCGTTTACAACAACTTTGCAGTGGATGAAGCGGGCAAACTAACGTACATTGATGCTGAAAATATCGTTGTGGTTGATAAACAGGCGACAAAAATCAGTATGTTATCATAGTCATGTGAACTCCACAATTTTGACTATCAATACATTTTATATTTTTCATCTGAAAGATTTAGATGGCAGTATCAGACATAATCTGAAATACAAAGTTGAGTCTACAGTCCACTTAGAGGCTTCAGTTTACTATAAATTATTAAATTGAAAAACAAAAGAGGTTGCCATGGCATAGTGAATATATCTGCACAGGGATCAATAGGAACCGACTTCACGGATATCCACTCTTAAAGAATTCCCAAGATTGCTTTTGACATTAAGCTTCACTTTTTATCCTGGAAAAAGACATCAGAGTGTTGCCTATGGCTTTTAATGCAATTGAGCTAAAATAGAAGAATCAAAATCAACTCGCTACATAAATTGTTCTGGAAAAACGGGTTTAATGCATTTGGGTAAAGTGTTGTCCCAGTTTAGCCTGTGCACAGGCTAATGAGGGACAACACTTTCCATCTTAACTGGATTTTGGCTAAGAAGAGACTTCCTTAAATGAAAAATACAATAGAAGCTAAAAGTGTCCCTGATAAGCCTAAGTGGACTGCACAGGCTTATCTGGGACGACACTTTACGCACATGCATTAAGCCCTGTTTTCTCAGAGCGAAACTGATTTGTATATCACATTGTTATGCTTAGTCCTGTATTAGAAACAACCTTCCTTTAGGCAATCCAAAGAGCTGGGATCACCTCACAGAATCTGAAAACATAGAGCCTGAATGCAGAAAGGGTCATCCCTGATTAGCCTGTGTGGACTGCACAGGCTAATCTGGGATGACACTTTACGCACATGCAATCTTCCTTCAGGCAATCCAAAGAGTTGGGACGACCTCGCAGAATCTGAATACATCCAGTGTGACGAGGACCGTGGTAACGACTGTCTGACCTTTGACACCAACCAGCTGTGCACGCACCACATGGCGGACCACAACTACTTTGCCGTGTGTCGTAACATGTTGTCTTCCTACGCTGATAACAGACCAGCGGGGGGCTCGGCACATCTCCTACATGATATTCCAGATAAAATTAAGGTGAATGACCGCAATGTTGTCTTATAAACGAGTCTTGCTCTGGGAGCTTGATGCATAAAGTGGCGTCCCAGATTAGAGATGACTCTTTCTGCTTAGACTCGATTTGGTTAAGGAGAGACTTAATTAAAACGAAAAAATCAATAAAAGCGAGAAGTGTCGTCCCTGATAAGCCTATGCCGACTGCAAAGGCTAATCTGGACAACACTTTACACACATGCATTAAGCCCTGTTTTCCCAGAGTGAGGCTCAAATATGTAATATTGTGCTATTATGGTGTTCAGAGAAATTGTAGTTGGTTGTGTGAAGTTGAATTATACTTGACTGATAGTATGTACATGATCCCAGAAAACCATACTTGGGTAATATTCCAAATATAATCTATGGTGTTTAATGAAAGTCTACATGGTATATAATTATACCTTTATATTAATTTATCAATTGATCAATGTTTCCATTTTAAAATAGGAATTTATGCTATAATTCTGAAGATTTGTTGTTGTTTTTTTTTCTCAATAAATATTGTTGATACTTTGGATGTATGAGAAGTCAGTCTCAGGTCAATCTCTAACAAACAGCTTTTACAGTAAACAAATGAGCCACGCTCTGGGAAAACTGGGCTTAAAGCATTTAATGCCAAAAATATTGTGCAATATTAGCCTGTGCAATCTACACAGACTAAGCAGGGAGGACACTTTCCGCTTTTGTGGAATTTTTCGTTTCTTCTAAACGAAAATCCTGTCTGTACAGAAAGTGTCGTACCTGATAAGCCTGTGTGGACTGCACAGGCTAATCTGGGACGACACTTTACGCACATGCATTCAGCCAATTTTTCCCAGAATGGGGCTCATATGTTTCTCTATGTTTTAGCATGACTGGGACCTGGAGATCCTGCTGAACGAGTGTGTGAGGCCACACTACCCCCAGGGACGCTACAAGGTGGCACACAAACTCATGCAGGCTCTACAGCATATACGTGACAGCAAGAAACCTCATTAGCCCTTTACCACTCAGTTACGCACTTTGACACATTTGTACTCCCTTAGAAAATCAAATCAAATTTAAGACCTTTCTTAGTAAATTCAAGTTTTAAAGGCTTCATTTCTAACCCTAAGATACTGATGAGAAGCAAACAGGATAAAACTTTAACAGACTGCAAGTTACTCGCAGGCTGTTCTGGTTTTATGCTGGTTGCAAATAGCCATTTTCATTTGGCGTCGGAGCGGGAAATGGATACAGCACTATTGTAAATAAAAAAAAATCAATAGTGCAATGTTGTAACAGGAAATATCTAACTACATAGTGCTGATGTGTTGCAGGGAAAAAACTTCTATGTGCATTGAGTTTTTAGGGCGTGTGTGTCATATTTCTAGTGGGGCAAACATTTCAAGTGCAGTTGCATATGGTGACTTGTTTAGAATTCAAAAAACTAAATGATAATATATTTTATATAATGCATACACTAGATATATATAATTATTATTTGTGACCTATTTGTGGCCGGAAGAAACCATTATTGTGCCTTTTGTGAGTGGGAATCAAGTGATGTGTTTTTTGTGTGTAATTGTAAACCTTTATAGATCTAAAAATAATCGTTGTTCAGAGTTGTTCAGGGTACCAAATCCTCTCAAAATTGTTTTCATCTTTGGACAATTGTTCCAGTCCTGTTTTATTTCACTGTGTATTTTTATGTTAAAAATCACTCAAATACTGGAATCCCCTGCATTCTAAAAACCTGTCTAGTTTATATCACAATTGCTTTTAATCAAACATAAAATAACCCTTAAAACAGTTCTGATATTATTTTTTGCAACTTCATCATAGTGTCAAAAGTATTTGTAAAGCAAATTAAAGTGTCATCAAATTAATAAAAACTCTTAAAAAATAATCACCGAAAAATCGTATATTATTAAGTGTGTTTCAACAGTTAACACTACAGAGACTCATGAGAAACTCTGGTAAATTACTAAATTACTTCTTCTCTAAACAGGAATCTCCTCTCAACCAAACTATTATCATGGTCCTGGGAATCTCCGTTTAAGAGGGTTTCTTCTGTACATGGATTGTATAGAGCCTTTGTGTCGTCTTTCTTTTTGAAAAAAACACTTCAGAATGGCAAAATACCTACTTTGGGATATGCTGGAGTTAAGTAAAACCCACTGATATGGTGGTACACACCAGACTATAATTATATGACACTTTATGCACATGCATTAAATATGGTTTTTGCAGAGAGAGGCTCATATGAATGAAACTACCATCGGTACATAACCCTTTGCATGCTGGGAAATTTGTCGTCTGCTAAAATGTCGTCTGCTGAATTTCTAAAATTAGCATTTTCTTCGATTTTTTTTCAAAGACCACTATCAGAATAGCAAACAGTTTGGATCCTGATGAGACGCCACGTTCTGTGGCGTCTCATCTGGATCCAAACTGTTTGCAAAGGCCTTCAAAATTCGGTTCCAGCACTGAAAGAGTTAAAATGTCCAGGGTTGTTTGTAACTATTGTTTAGATGGTTTATCTAAAGATGTGCAGATCTAGATTATAACTAAGGCGTGATGGATTGAAAGTACATATTTAGTTGACATATAACTATACATCATTTATATGTATTATAGCATCTAATTGGCAGCAGAAATATGTATTTGTACGTTCATATTATACTATTTTGGTACAAAATGAATACTGCATAAAATAGGCATACCAGGGACAGTAGTCAACAATCCATTCTTAGTCTTAAGAATTAAGAATAGACTTCGGACCAAGAAAATATGTTAAGCGTTTGAATAAACTGACTACAAGAGTTGATTATGTCATACATAAATTGTTCTAAATGAAGAATTGTGAAGTAAGATTTGTTAAAGTCTGTGTCATATTGAACTGTATTATACTATTAGAACATTTCAGTTTAAAAAAACTAAGTTGTAAGTTTAAGAATTGGTGAATACAGGCTCTGGTAGATTAAATTGTAGTAATGATACTACTTGGATGATTGTATATGGAAATGATTGCTAATAAGTGATAATGAATTCACTTTGTTCATTGTGGCGTGTTCTGAGAAAAATGGGCAAAATGCTTGTGCGTAAAGTGTCATCCCAGATTAGCCCGTGCAGTCCGCACAGGCTAATCCGGGACGACACTTTCCGCCTTGAGTGTTTTTTTTGCTAAGAAGAGACATCATTTAAACAAAAAATTCCATAAAAGCGGAAATTGTGCGGACTGCACAGGCTAATCTGGGATGACAATTTACGCACAAGCATTATGCCCAGTTTTCTCAGAACACGACACCATTATCCAATGTTTAAGATTGTATAGATATTGCATGCAGGCATTCCAAAAACCAGGTGACTGTTTCAATAAGCTCTCAAGGTTGACTTATAACCTGTGATCGAAAGCCAGTTCAAATAAATTCATGAATTCATTATGAATCATGAATAACTTGTGAGGGTTTCTTGAAACTGTCTCTGTGGCTTCTTTATTGTGGAGATGTCTTGTAAAAAAACATCCCTTTTGTTTAAACATTATTTTTGTGAGAGGTTGTTTGAGCATATGGTATTATACAAATTGCTAATTGGTAATAATTTAATTTCGGTTACGTGATGTTATACGTTGATAAACTGTGAGGTTATTTTACATTACATCACACCATTGGGATTCGATTGTATACCATTTTCTCATGTAAATAGGAAATCCAAATACAGGTTGTTATGATGTATGTGTTCAAAGTATGCTAGTAATTTGAGCTCAAATATTTTTGTTCATGAAATGTTAATACTGATGTTGATGAGGGGGAGGATTTTATATGAGCCGTGCTATGGGAAAACAGGGCTTAATGCATGTGCATAAATTGTCGTCCGAGATTAGCCTGTGCAGTCCGCTCAGACTAATCAGGGACAACACTTTGCCTTAACTGGATTTCTGCTAAGAACAGGCTACCTTTAAATGAAAAATACCATAAAACGGAAATTTTTGTCCCTGATTAGCCTGTAGGAACTGCACAGGCTAATCTGGGACAACACTTTACGCACATGCATTTAGCCCTGTTTTCCCAGAGGGAGGCTCATGTATTTTTCATAACTGTATATTCTGCTGATTGTAAAGACTCTTTGAATTGAAATATATGAACATCTTTTTATGTGTGTGATTTATTATAACATGTAAATTGATTATATTACTTTGAAAAAAAATGCAGCAATATTATTATACAAAACTTACAATGTGTTCTGATGTGCTGGCCAGTATGCCTTTGTGTCTTGGTGGATAAACCCCATGACAGATATTCGTCCACTCCAATTCGCTTCTATTATATATGAGCCTCGCTCTGTGAAATGGGGGTTTAATGCATGTGCCTGAAGTGTCGTCCCAGATTAGCCTGTGCAGTCTAAACAGGCAAATCAGGGACGAAATTTCCGCTTTTATGATATTTTTCGTTAATAGAAAGTCTCTTCGTAGCAAAAATCCAGTTAAGGCGTAAAGTGTCGTCCCTGATTAGCCTGTGCGGACTGCAGGGGCTTATCCGGGACGACACTTTACGCACATGCATTGAACCCCCTTTTTACAGAGCGAGGCTTATATGTAGAGGAGTGACACGTTTTTATGGAGTAAAACCTGTTGTTTTACTAGGCTTTGGAAGGGTGCACGAAATCAATTTAGTCAAAATCAGGTCCGTATTCACAAACCCATTCTTAGAGTTACAAATAAAGAATAGTCTTAGACTCTACAAAAATACTTCAGAGTTTGCATATATATATGGTGCATAAATAATTAAATAATTGTTCTTAACGAAGAATAATATAACTGTTAGTGTTCACTGCCACTCTAGACTTGACTTTCAAGTAGTTTTAGAATTTTTAAGTTTGAAGAATATTCTTTAGCTTTGGACTTAAGTCTTAGAATTGGTTGGTGAATACCGGCCCAGGATGTTGTGAATCTCTTCAGAATGATCAATGTAACCACAGTGTTTCATCATGATCAATTCTCTTTTGGAAGTTTATTGCTTAACTGCGCTGTGTTCTGGAAAAATTGAGCTGAATGCATGTGCGTAAAGTGTCGTCCCAGACTACCCTGTGCTGGCCAATCAGGCTAATCAGGGACAAAACTTTCCGTTGAAACTTGTTTTTAGCTCCACTGGCCAAAGGCCAGCGGGGCTTCAGGGCTCGACACTAACGGTGGTCCGAAGACCCGGGGTCAGTAAAATTAGGGAGGCCCAGTTAAACTAG
>VMBQ01003595.1:29083-44290 GCA_007657795.1 Dreissena rostriformis | reverse complement strand
CATAGGGCTACCAAATTTGGTATGTAGTGACATCTAATAGTCCTCTACCAAGTTTGTTCAAATTATGTCCCTGGGGTCAAATTTGACCCCGCCCTGGGGGGGTCAAAAAATCGAAAATTTGCTTATATAAGTCCTATTTTGTGCAAACTTTAAAAATCTTCTAGTCCATAACCGTATGGCATAGGGCTACCAAATTTGGTATGTAATGACATCTTATAGTCCTCTACCAAGTTTGTTCAAATTAAGCCCCTGGGATCAAATTTGACCGTTCCCCAGGGGTCACAAAATTGAACATATGCTTATATTGGGCCCATTTTGTGCAAACTATAAAAATCTTCTTGTCCATAACCATTGGGCCTATTTCTATCAAATTTGGTAGGTAGTGACATCTAATAGTTCTCTACTTAGTTTGTTCAAATTATGCCCCTGGGAACAAATTTGACCTTGCCCCAGGGGTCACAAAAATGAACATATGCTTAAATAAGGCCTATTTTGTGCAAACTTCAAAAATCTTCTTGTTCTTAATTATAGAGCCTAGGGCTACTAAATTTGGTATGTAGTGATATCTAATAGTCCTCTACCAAATTTGTTCAAATTATTCCCCTGGGCTCAAATTTGACCCGGCCCTGGGGGTCACAAAACTGAACATATGATGTTTACCAGTGGAGATTACTGCGGCCGTTTGGCTGTGACCAACAACAACATCAGCATCTTGTAAACATGAGATAAAACCCTGTCATTTAGTGCCATTTTAGGTCAGATGGTGACTGCTTACAAAGGCGTTGAAGTAAGAACATGTGTTATGAATGCTTTTCTTATAAACTGAAAAAAGTCGGGTTTTATTTAAATATGTCGAAAGTGACCATATATCCGGATGAAAATATTTTGGATGACATGTTAATTTCATGTCTTTTTTAGCTCCACTGGCCAAAGGCCAGCGGGGCTTATGTCATGGTCCTGTGTCCGTCGTGTGTGCGTCCGTGCGTTAACTTTTCCTTTAAACATCTTCTTCTCCTAAACTACTGGTCTAATTCTGGTGAAATTTCCTAGGAATGTTCTTGTGGTGAACCTCTTTCAAATTTGTTCAAATTATGCCCCTGGGGTCAAATTCGACCCTGCCCTGGGGGTCACAAAATTACAATGTCCTTATATAAGGCCTATTTTGTGAAAACTTTCAAAATCCTCTCGTCCATAACCATTGAGCCTAGGGCTATCAAATTTGGTATGTAGAGACATCTTATAGTCCCCTACCAAATTTGTTCAAATTATGCCCCTGGAGTCAAATTTGACCCTGCCCCGGGGATCACAAAAATGAACATATGCTTATATAGGGTCTACTGTGTGCAAACTTTAAAAATCTTCTTGTCCATAACCATAGGGCCTACGGCTACCAAATTTGGTATGTAGTGACATCTAATAGTTTTCTACTTAGTTTGTTCAAATTATGCCCCTGGGGTCAAATTTGACCCTGTTCCGGGGGGTCACAAAAATGAACATACTCTTTATATAACCGTGGCCTGCGAAATCTCTCCGCATTTTACACTGGTAGATTCTGCCTAAGCGTTTTTAAAACGAGCGATATAATTGGCTGTAGTTTCTTCCAATCTTTCAATTAAAATCGGTTTCTTAAAATGTGTTTGGTATTTCTGAGAGATAAATGTACCTACGTTATAAGCAAAGGACCTGTGCGACAATTCCCGGGCTTTTTAGTCTGTTTAGTTAACACCGTAGAAACGTTTTCCATATATAAAAATGCTCACCCTTCTAACTTTAAGCGCCCAGTGGGACGAGGGATGAAAAGAGAAAGTCACTTGCTTGAGTACATTTCAACCCATGCGCATTGCACATTTTTTTCGCACAAAAAAACAGTGGAGCGATACAAGGGCCATCATGGCCCTCTTGTTTTATTTCAAGAGACTTTTTAAACAAAAAATACTATGAACGTGGAAAGTATTGTCTCTGATTAACCTGTGCAGACTGCCGATGCTAATCTGGGACGACACTTTATGCACATGCATTCAAACCCATTTTTCCAGAATGCGGCTCAACTGTAGACTTCTTTCCACGACTCACGGGGCTCATGCAACCTTGTTTCATCGTGTATTATTCATACTGTCGATTTGACATGCTGAACACGTATGACGAGAAAATCTGCCCATGTTATCACAAGAGGACCCTCAAAATAGCAATGTTTTATCCACAGCCCGTAAGTAAAGCATGGGGGCAGTAATGAATAGCAGGTCTTATCGATGCAGCATTTTGAATTGACATTCTGTTCTAGAGAATCTGAATTACACAAAGTAAATGCAACATTCAAAGCATTTCAAATACTGCAGCATTCGCCCCATTGATTGCCTGCTTTCCGAGTTTCCCATATTTAAGTCTCAGCACAAACAAAAGCCGTATTGATGTACAGCATGTATTAAGCAAAATTTTTCACTTACCCATCAATAATCAATGCAGAGAATGTGTAATCTCTTGACGTCTGTGAATGATTAAAAATGAGCAGTGCTCTGGGAAAACGGGGCTTAATGCATGCACGTAAAGTGTAGTCCCATATTAGCCTGTGCAGTCAGGGACGACGCTTTACGCTTTTATAGTTGTTTTTTTTCGTTTAAAGGCAGTCTATGTAAAGTTTAAATAAGCCTGTTTGTTTTGAATCATCTTCTCCTCTAAAATATTTTCTTGGGAAAAATTCAATGACAAAACAGATGATTACAATATAGTTTATTATCAAAGTTTTTTAATACATAAAAACAAAATAACAACATGCCAATCAAAAATGTACATGTAAATACAAAACCAAAAGTGATAGTTTTATGAAAATAAATAGACAGCTTACAATATAGACAACAGTTCCATCATATTAACGAACCACTTAACAAGACTTTTCATGAATGATGACTGTTTTTACATCAATATAATATAAATCTTAAATAGTTTAAACTAAGGACATGTAGAAATGATTTCAGATTCAGATTTTTTCAGACATGCCAAAACCAGTTTTCAACTTTCTGCGTTGTTCATGTAAAAGAATAAGATGAGGTTCAATGCATATGTTCATAAATAATATTTGTTATAATGTAAACATAAAGACTTTGCTGCCATTTCAAGTTTTAGTATGTTTGAATGATGCATGTTTAGGCGTGTTCTGAAAAAACTGGGCATAATGCATGTGCGTAAAGTGTCGTCCCAGATTAGCCTGTGCAGGGACAACACTTTCTGCCTAAATTAGATTTTTGCTAAGAAGAGACTTCATTTAAACGAAAAATGTCATAAAAGCGGAAAGTGTCGTCCCTGAATAGCCTGTGCAGACTGCACAGGCTAATCTGGGACGACACTTTACGCACATGCATTATGCCTAGTTTTCTCAGAACGTGACACGTTTAGGCGCTTAATCCAAAATTCTTTAATACGCCACAAAATGTGACAAACATGCACATGGTTTCTGATGATAAATGCAAATTAATGTCTAATGGGAATATAGCTTGTCATGTAAATGAGATTGATATAATAGACCTTTATTTGTGCATCTAACACTTCCTTAACATGAAACATTGTCACAATAAACAACAATTTGATATCTTACATAAATATTAAATAAAACGTACTAATACAAAACACTAATTTAACTGTCAGTGGTTTTAGTTTTTTTTTCTCTTTTTCAGTTGTATAAAATCAACTATCTTTTGATTTAACGGTTTTAAAACTATCACATATAAACTCATTTAAGGCGATTTGACAAACATATATATTTTAAATCTAGGCAATTATTATCACGTCTTAGTATAAATTTAAAATAAAACAACACTATTTTTATTGTATAATTAAATTTATGTTTAACATCAATTAATCACAAATGTAAGAAATAAATAATTCAAACAAAAAACAAGAGTGCCATGAAGGCCCAGAGTGCTTACATGAGTACAAGCAAAAACAGCACGAATAGTAACCAATGTTCAACAGTACACAGTAGCCCTTAAAGTTATTTGTTCCAAGGATTTTGTGGTAAACAGATTGAGCTATGAAAGTTGTGCTATAAATACATGGTCTGTGCTCTGGGAAAAATGCCAAAATTATTGTCTCAGATTAGCCTAGACTGGGATCTTGTTTAGAAGAGACTTCCTTTAAATGAAAAATTCCATAAAGCATTAAGTGTCATACCTGATTAGCCAGTGCAGATTGCACAGGCTATATGGGACAATACTTAACACACTGCATTAAGCCCAGTGGACTGCACAGGCTAATCTTTGACGACACTTTACGCACCTGCATTCAACCCCCTTTTAACTGGAATGGATTCATACAACACAGTGCAAAAAACGAACAAAAGCAAAATACATGTATCAACAACATGTTGTTAGCAGATATTTAACAAACTAACAACACTAACAACAACATTAAACAATCAACAAACTCTAGAACAACATGCAGAACTTTATAAAAACATGGTATGGTTCATAATAATCAAACTTCATAAAATACACACAACATGCCAAGATGCTGTTATTCAATTTATATGTTAATATTTTCTTCTTTAGCTTTTTCAGAACACCCATTAACATATAAAGCAACAAAAAAATTGTCACAGAAAAAAATTGAAACATCCCAATTATGTATGGGTTTTTTTCTTCAGATTTGTTGGAATAGCCCTTTTCATATAATGCAAATGTAACAGAAAAATATCAACTTCCCACTCTTAAAAAGTATCAATGTTTCAACACAAAAGTTTTCTTTTGTCTCTCATGACAATCTTACATCTTCTAACAAATATAACATTAAATTACGGATAAGTATGTTTGTAACATGTAACGTTTAATCAAAATAAATTAAATACTAATTATATATGAACCTATACATGCCTGGATTGTGCCTATCACACAGAAACCAAATGTTATGGTAATGTGATTACAAAAATAAAGTTACACAAAAAGAACAAAACACTATTCTAAGCAATCATTGTGTAATGTTTGTACATGAAATGTATTATTAATTTTAATAATATTAATTATTATGTATCTAATTAAGATAATATTGGGTATATAAAATATTTTGCTTAACAAGTACAGCTCTTTCAATATAATGAATACAATTGAGCCTCGCTCTGTGAAAAGGGGGTTTAATGCATGTGTGTCAAGTGTTGTTCCAGATTAGCCTGTGCAGTGTGCACAGGCTATTCAGGGACGACACCTTTGCTTTTATTGTATTTTTCGTGTAAAGGAAGACTCTTATTGTCGAAAATCCCAATAAGGCGGAAAGTGTCATCCCTGATTAGCCTGTGTGGACTGCACAGGCTAATCTGGTACGACACTTTACACACCTCCATAAAACCCCTTTTTCACAGAGCGGGGCCCAATTTCATAAATGTCTTACCTTCTGGTTGAACGACCGAAAATGTTAATTTAAATACACATAAAATGTAATGGTGCGGTCACTGTTACAAACACATATGTGCACTTATAACATAAACTGCATGTATAAGGAAGGATATAATGGCCACACATGCCACAATGTTACAGCTTGAGAAGACCCTGCAATCTGAGAACAGTTCACATGAATAATTTGTTTCCTAGAAACGACCAATCAAACTAGAATGAGATTGTTTTCTCCTGAAATTTTCATGATACAATAAATAATGTTGCTGCTACTTTTGATGCAGAGAATCAAAGTGAAACAAATGAAACAATGGTGAAACTCATGAATTATATGAGCCTTACTCTGGGAAAACGGGGCTTAATGCACATGAGTAATGTGTCAAGCCAGATTAGCCTGCGCAGTCTGTACAGGGTATTCAGGGATGCCACTTTCCACTTAATGGAATTTTTCGTTTGAAGGAATTACTCTTCTAAAAATTAATCCAGTTTAGGTGGAAAGTATTGTCCCTGTCCCTGATTAGCCTGTACCGACTGCACAGGCTAATCTGGGATGCCATTTTATGCACATGCGTTAAGCCCTAGTTTTCGTAGAACGAGGCTGATCATATCATGTCACATTTAATAAATATAATATGGTAACTCATTTTCAACAACTAACCTGTATCACAGAATAATATATGGTTCCATTCCCTGGTATTTGGTATACATGTACATTAATGAAGCAGATTGGTGGAATGTTTTGGTTAAAAATTGAAATCTGCAAACCACTGGCTTAACATATAGGTGAGTCTCTCTGTATTTATTTAAAGAATGGTTATTAAAACAATTCAAACAACACACAATATCAAGGTTAAAATCACCATCCTTAAAGGGACCTTTTCACAGATTTTGGCATGCATTTAAGTTTGTCATTTAATGCTTTAAATTGATACATGTAAATGTAAACATTGGAACTAAATAGAACCAGTAAAAAAAACGATAATAAAGTTAAAGAAAGAAAAAAAGTAATGCTCAACTAGGCTCGAACCACTGACCCTTGGAGTAAAAGTCTAGCACTTAAACCACTCGGCCATTCGTGCTCACACAGTGAGTGGTGTATTTTATACTTTATATAAGCAATCCTCATAGTTTCACAAAATATAATGATAACAACAGAACTCTCCAAATTATTCAATCGTTTCACGTTTGTAACGCTTTATAATTTTCAGGTTTTAAATCAGCAAAAGATGTATATAATGGATATTTTAGAGCATGGTAAATGTTCAACTACAACGAAAATTTTCGAATCTGAAACATTTTTTTTTTAATTTTGTCAATTTATCGAAACGTGAAAAGGTCCCTTAATACACATGTTATTATTTCATGCCAGCCCTAATGCAGTGTTAACACATGGGCACAAACAGATTGAAGCCTTTCTAAAATCTTTAACAACATAACAATAGAAACAATCTTAAAAAATATAAAAATAATGTTTTGTTCAATATGTTTAATGTTTGAAATGAATTCTACTCTAAAAGCGTTCCTATCACGCGGATAATGTGTTATATCAAAACTGGTTGCCCATAGGCCCTAAGGGGCTCACCTGAGACCCCATGGGGCTAAACTGTTTTGAGCAGATAGTGTTCACAAGGTTTCACAATAGGCTTATAAGGAAACCTGCCCCAAAACTTGATAGCGATGTTTTTTAACAAACCTCAAGAATTTTTTAACTCTGCTAAGTTATCTTAAAAACACAATTATTTATGTTTTAAACAAGTTTAACAATGCATGGGTCAATTAAGTGAATTCTAGAGTGTTTTCAAATTGTTTTACTATAGCCGCATTAGACAAAATTTTCTGCCTCACGGCCACACTGTTGTTCATTGACAGTGAGAGTGTGCATAAGGCAAATGTTCACGATGCACAACGGACAACAAACAAAAGGGAATCACAAAACCCCACCATGAGCCTGTTGTCATGTTGTGCTCATGTGAGCTTAAAACAAGATAGCACCTTGTTCATTACTTATCTTTGATTTTCATGCATAAAACACATACATAAGTTTTTCACACAAAACATATTAAACAATAATTTAAGTCAAAATTAATGCATTGCACAAAAAATATCATTGAAAATGGCAATGAAAATAGTTAACCTATTTAAAAATCAATATCAAAAAAAATAAAAAAAAATAAAAACAACACCAAAAGACAAAAGGCCCTCGTCTGCTCACCTGAAACCAAAAGGACCAGAACTGTTCTGAGCAGATTTTTAGTTTTTAGTACATATATATATAAAAGAAACAATTAACTTCCAGGTCTAGTCAACTTTTGACCCCATGGACATGATTTGAACTAACTTGGTAGTTGCCTTCCATACGATGTTACATGCCAAATACCAAAACTTTGAGCCTAGCCGTGTCAAAGAAAAAGATTTGTAATGTTTTCAATATAAGCATACAAGAAATTAGTAACCCCCTTGGGGGGACAGTTTTTACCCCAGGGACAAGATTTAAATAATCTTGGTAGAGGACTTAAGTCTGGAATTATTTGAACATCTTTGAAAGAGTGTCACCCGAGAATTATTCCTGTAAAATGTGTTGTGTTCTGTGCGTAAATTGTTATCCCAGATTAGCCTGTGCAGTCCGCACAGGCTAATCAGGGACGACAATTTCCGCTTTTATTGAATTTTTTGTTGAAATGAAGTCTCTTCTTATCAAAAATCCAGTTAAAGCGTTAAGTGTCTTCCCGGATTAGCCTAAGCGGACTGCACAGGCTAATCTGGAATGACACTTTAAGCACATGCAGTATGCCCTGTTTCCTCAGAACACGACACACATTTCGATAAAACCTGCCCAACAGTTCAGGTGAAGAAGTTGTAAGAAGAAAGTTTACACACACAACTTAACAGACAATGGACATCATGGTATCCAAAAAGCTCCCCATGAGCACTATGCGCTCTGGAAAGCTAAATAGAGCTTTGTTACAAAAGTGACTACCATAATTACTCCACATTTTTTGAAACCTAAACGCATAACCTTAACGCAATGAGTGACGGAATTTCAGACGGACAGACGGACAGACCGACAGAGTCATCACTATATGCCTACATAAGGGGGCATAAAAAAAATACAGGTGTCACAAAAATAATTATTTTGGTTAAAAACGGGGTGTCCGAAAATTTTGAATGTGTATGAAAACTTAAAGTAATTACGGTAATTGTCCTTCAACAATGTCAGCTATGTTCAAGGGCAAATAACCCAGGAATGTGTACAACACTAGGGACGAAAAAATGCCTTGTACATATGTGGCGTGTTCTGAGAAAACTGGGCAAAAAGCTTGAGCGTAAAGTGTCATCCCAGATTAGCCTGTGCAGTCCGCACAGGCTAATTTGGGACAACACTTTCCGCCTAAACTGGATTTTCGCTAAGAAGAGACATCATTTAAATGAAAAATTTCATTAAAGCGAAAATTGTCTTCCCTGATTAGCCTATGCGGACTGCACAGGCTAATCTGGGATGACAATTTACGCACAACATTTTGCCCAGTTTTCTCAGAACACGACTCATATATGTGTCATGGGGATAACTTAAATTTTCAATTTAATTGCTTGAGAAACAAATTAACTGAGAATCCGACAGACCATTTAAGTGTTTACAATACACCTCCTATATAAGGGGATATAATAAATTATTTTAAACACTAAATACATTTGTATTTATACCTTTAAAACATACAATTAACCATAATCAACATACTACAAATATATTTATACAAGACAAATTACCTCTAAAGAATGTCAACATGGTAATTTTAAGCTTTTCCTATCTAAATATCTTAAACATTAAAAAACAAATTGTGAAAATGACTGAAATTTATCACAGATTGTAAATTTAATTAAATAAGTCGCACTCTGTGAAAAGGGGGTTTAGTGCATGTGCGAAGTGTTGTCCCAGATTAGCCTGTGCAGTCCGCACAGGCTTGTAAGGGATGACACTTTCTACCTGAACTGGATTTTTGCTAAAAAGAGTCTGTCTTTAAACAAAAAATATCATAAAGGCAGAAAGTGGCATCCCTTATTAGCCTGTGCAGACTGCACAGGCTTATCTGGAACGACACTTTATGCACATGCATTAAGCCCTGACCCTTGTTATAGACACAACTATTTAGCTGTGATTCAAATAACATTTCATCCACTATGGTAAAATATGAACGGCAAAATATGGATGACGGTCAGAATGGAACTGTGACTATTGGTGTTGTAAATTTGAACATGGCTCTCAAATGAAAGACAAATATTACAGAAAGTATCTTGATATTGATGTCACTTCAAACAAAACACAACTCTGACATACGGCATAGTGATAGTGTTATATGTGATACTGGTTCCCTGCTCACTGAGGTAATGGCTCATTCACAACAAGGTACGGGAAACAGTGCTTCCACAACTGAAACAAAAACAAGCAAATTCGTTGACTTGATAACCTCCACAAATTTCAAAATTTTGTGACAGAGGGACGGAATGACGGTCATGACAGACGGCCTTTAGCCGGGGATAACATGATTAGTCTTGTGCAGTCCAAAAAGGCTAATCAGGGATGACACTTTCTGCATAAACTCGATATTTGTATAGAAGAAACTGTCTTTTAACAAAAAAAATCTATAAAGGCGGAATGTGTTATTGCAGATAAGCCTGTGTTAACTGCACAGGCTGATCTGTGATAACACTTTAGGCACATGCATTAAGCCCCGTTTTCTGAAAACAAGGATCAAATGATGAATGTTCAATATATGTAATCACTCATTGTTGAGAAAAACTTTGATAACAACTTGTTTGAATATGTGTCTATATATTTATGTAAACTACCAAAAATGCAAGTTAAGGTGAAAATGACATGGACAAAAGCATAGAAACATGAGCTTTATAAAGAAATCTAACATGATACCTGTTGATCTTTCTATAGACAAACAACTAAATTATCATTACACTTCCTGGTGTTGAGCAAAGCAGAGCAAATTACAAATAATATGATGGCCTAGTATCACGAACATGCTTAAGTCAACATTCGTACTCAACTTTGAGTTTTTCCTCAATTTATGAGATGAGTTTAATCATCAAGCTCAATTATTTGTTTGTAGAACTTTTTTAGTTTTGTGTCTGACTCAACCATGAGTATGGGAGGAATATGTGAATATTCTTATAGCTGAGATTTGAGATTGTTCGTATGCTGACTGACATTTCAAATACTCAGCTGAGTGGAAACTCAAATCTGATCTTCTGAGTTGTCCTCAAAAATGAAGAATGTTCATGATAATGGGCCCTGATTTTCATTGAAAAAATAGTAGTCATATATGTCATGTCATGGTAGAAACTAAATAATCTTAAAGAAAAATTGAATATCTGCAAATAAAGATGGTTTTAGTTTTGAATAAACCATAAGGAAATAACATCTTTTGGTAAGTGCAATCTTAGATTCTTACTATGCAAGGCATATGCCAAATTTACACTGTGGGAGCGTTCTTTAGATTTCCCCCAAAAGACACAAAGTTCTGGTTCTTAGTCCCAGGAACAGACACAAGAGCGTTCCAATAAGCCATAGGCTTTCAATGCAATCGAGCAAAGACACATAGGTTTAAACTTAATTAACACTGCATACCTTGACAAATATCACAGAGACAACATTCTACTGATATCTACATCTCATGGCCATTTTTCACGTGTAAATATGGGACACAATGATTCCAATACTGAAACAAAAACATGCTGGGGATGTTTGTGGAGAAAAATAAAGAACAGAAAGAAAGCGACCTAAAACATGAGCCTCACTCTGTGAAAAGGGGGTTTAATGCATGTGTGTAAAGTGTCGTCCCAGATTAGCCTGTGCAGTCTGCACAGACTAATCAGGGACGACACTTTCCGTTTTTATTTGTATTTGAGGTTTAAAGGAAGACTCTTCTTGAAGAAAATACAGCTGAGGCGGAAAGTGTCATCCCTGATTAGCCTGTGCAGACTGCACAGGCTAATCTGGGATGACACTTTACGCACATGCATTTAACAGCCTTTTGATATAGCGTCGCTCATATGTTTGTACAAGCGCGACGAAAACTAGGTTAACAAAGCCATAAATAGATATTGCAGGATATTCCTGCAAAGTCTGAAGGTAATGTGCCCAAAAATATATTTCTTAAGAAATAATAAGATTACTCTCAACATATAGAGTCGCAAGAAAAAATAGAAATATTAAAGTTAAATTTGCCTGGCCTATTTGCAGATGATCAAGTATATGTGTGAAGACAACTAGGGTAAATTAAATTGTACAATGATAAACTGTGAGTCTATGCTATAGACGCTATTTTCAGATTGTCTATTGTATTTATACACTATTTCGGCTTATAATTTGCATAATGTTTAACAAACAAATTGCATAAACATGTAGTTGTTTTTGTGTGTTTAAAGCTTAAAGGGCAATGAGCTTAATCAGCTTTTACAGTTCAGAGCCACAGAGCTTAATTCATTACATATAGTATATGCTAATATGTGTCATATTAAATAAAGATAGGGGAAAATTTAAGAATAGTCTGAAATAATGAAAGCTTGAGAATTTTAAATGGCTTAATTATTGCAATGCTTTAAAGAATAATACTCCATGTTTTTCCTGCGTTTAAATTATTTTATGCTCTTGGATAAATCAAGGGAAATTCTTTTTGCAATGTATAAGAGAATTACAGAAAAAAAAGAAATTAAAGTAGAAATTTTACAGACCTTACTTATACCCTTGCATATCTTTTCAGCAATATTCAAGGGCCTATAACTCAGAAATGGGTGGGTGATATGGGCATGAAAAGTGTTTTGCCTATCTACACTTCCCAGCAATGACACATTTCAAGTTAAAATATTAGCATAGTTCTTGGAAAACAGGGCTAAATGCATGTGCATAAAGTGTCGTGCCAGATTAGCCTCTACAGTCAACATAGGCTAATCAGTAAAGACACTTTCCGCCTAAACTGGATTTTAAATTTTAAAGAGACTTCCTATAAACGAAAAAATTCAATAAAAGTGGAAAGTGTTGTCCGTGTTAAGCCTGTGCAAACTGCACAGGCTAATTTAAAATGACATTTAACACATAAATATTAGGCCCAGTTTTCACAGAACGAGACTCATATATGTTGAGAAAATTGGAAGAAGATTACCACACAAACTTATGACATTTAATGCATACAAACAAACAAACAGAGTGACTCCAATATACCCTCTTCCTGCTAGGGTATGATAAATGTTTTGAAGTCTTTCTTGATACATAAACTTACATGAAATGCTAAAACAGTTACTGCCAGTTCAGTAAATATCACGGAATGGTATGGCGTGTCAAACGTTGCAAAATACAATGTTTCCATATGTATGTGGTATATTTGAATATATATGTTCTATATTTCCATTTGTGTGTGCTATAATTGCAAATATATGTTGTATAAAGTCATATATATATGGTTAAATCCGATATATGTATTACATTACAAATATAATTATGTTGTATAATTTCATATTTATGTTCAATATTTACATATATATGTTCTAAAAGTTCATATATGTATGCAATATTTTGATATATATGTGGTATAATTCTGATATTTGTGTTGTATAATTTTCAAAATATGTGTGTGTTATAAACTTTCATATTTGTGTGCAATAATTCCATATGTTTGTTGTAATTTTTTTATATAATTATCGATGGTCCTCATTCAAAATGCCGAACCTACATTTTTTGACATTTCATGATTTTTGCAATGTGTAGGGCGGGAAATCAGTGAGCATATGCCCAGAAAATGGCGAATTGTAAAACCAATCAGAACATGTCAAATTGGTCATATGATAAAATGCCGAACTGTGATTGGTGGAAATAAAAATATGCAAAAATGTGAAGCTGAATATTATTGTAAATATAAAAATGCGAAGCTGAATATTATTGTAAAATAATATTCAGCTTCGCATTTTTAATATTAAAACAAAATTAGCCCTCCTGAAAAGTTGTGTTTTTGTAAGTTCGGAATTTTGAATGGGAACCATCGATATATGTCCTATAATTTGCATCAAGGGAAATACTTTAAACGGGTATGACTTAAAAGCGGATATGGCTAGTAAATCATGCCAAATATCTAGGTCTTACACTCCAAAGTTACCTCAAATGGGATAAACATATTAACTCCATCACTAATAATGCAAACCAGGCACTAGGATTTCTTTGCCGCAACCTAAAAATTAGCTCATCAAAAGTTAAAGATCATGCTTACAAAGCAATAGTTAGGCCTAAATAAGAATACACATCCAGTGTCTGGGACCCACATACAAAAGCTCAAATAAATCAAATAGAAAAAGTACAAAGACGTGCAGCCAGGTTAGTAACAAACAGATATCACAACACAAGCTCAGTATCTTATATGATAGACACCCTCAATTGGCCCACACTTGAAACACGCAGAACAAAATTCCGTCTTGTCATGCTGTATAAAATATCCACCATGTATTTGCCATCTCTCCTCCTGATAATCTTCTTGATCCTGTCGACCGCCGAACCTGACTCAGCAGTGACCATGGCTTTAGACACATTCAAACATCAAAAGACTCTTATAAATTCTCATTCTACCCAAGAACATTTGTCCAATAGAATTCACTACCTCCCCATAAACATGAGGCAGCCACAGTAGATGTTTTCAAAACCCTTGGCTGTAATTGTCCTCCTTATTCACCTGTAGACACTTACAATGTACATAATTTTAAATTAACACCAAACTGAGCACCTTTGTACAGTTTTTGTTCACCCCTTAACCAATATGTGCCTGCACAAAATCTTCTTTTTAGAAGGAGTGCTGTATCAGAAGAAGAAGAAAGCACTTATAGCGGGATTTAGCCATCTCACTTTTCAGTCACGCCTGTTCAAAATATTTCCCGTGATGCAAATTATAGGACATTTATATGAAAATTTACAACAAACATTTGGAATTATTGCACAAAAATATAAAAGTTTATAACCACACATATTTTGAAAATTATACAACACTAATATCAGAATTATACCACATATATATCAAAATATTGCATACATATATGAACTTTTAGAACATATATTTATAAAAATATCAAACATAAACAACCAATGGGAAAGACATCGGACCTCGGACAAATCCGATAAAATTTGACGAGGTCCGATAATATTTCCCAAATTGTCGGACCTCGTGTCCGACAAAAAAAACGTCGCCATCTTGACTTCCTTTACTTTAGATCAAGTTTTTCCAAATGTCTTCATAGAACGGGTTTTCATTAAGTTGTTATTTTATTGTATTTTATTTAGAATTGTTAAACATTGTGAACGTCATAATTATACGTCATAATAATAAAAATAAACTCTACAAAAGGTATTTTCTATTCTTTGGTAAAGAAAAACGAGGTCCGATAATATCTGGCGAGGTCCGACAAATTTTAAAATTTTACGAGGTCCGATAATATTTCCCAAATTGTCGGACCTCGTGTCCGACAAAAAAAACGTCGCCATCTTGACTTCCTTTACTTTAGATCAAGTTTTTCCAAATGTCTTCATAGAACGGGTTTTCATTAAGTTGTTATTTTATTGTATTTAGAATTGTTAAACATTGTGAACGTCATAATTATACGTCATAATAATAAAAATAAACTCTACAAAAGGTATTTTCTATTCTTTGGTAAAGAAAAACGAGGTCCGATAAAATCTGGCGAGGTCCGACAAATTTTAAAAGTTATCGGACCTCGTGTCCGACAAGATTTTTTCGTCTTTCCCATTGGTTGATTATAGCCCCGTTGATTAAATTTCTGCTATAATACA
>VMBQ01003595.1:0-24945 GCA_007657795.1 Dreissena rostriformis | reverse complement strand
CTATCAAAAACAAGTGATGTGTTTGTGAAACACTATGTCCCCTTTTGAGCGATTTTGACCCATATATTTGACCTTTGACCTTGAAGGATGACCTTGACCTTTCACCACTCAAAATGTGCAGCTCCATGAAATACACATGCATGCCAAATATCAAGTTGCTATCTTCAATATTGCAAAAGTTATGGCCAATGTTAAAGTTTGTGCAAACAAACAAACAAACTTACAAACAAACAAACCAACAAACAGACAGGGCAAAAACAATATGTCCCCCAGTATAGACGGGGGGACATAAAAATCCAAAACTTAATGTTAAAAAATTAGTACCATTATTTTGATAAAGTTGATAAAATTGATGTAGTGATTCAGATATGGCTTCTTACCAGAGTAACTATGGCACAATATGTAAAGAGACCAGCAGCAAGAATCATGTTGTGTGACTTGGCTGGATACTCGACAGTGGCTCTGAAACAGGGAACACATTAATTGCATGCTAAATTGGCATGGGTTCTAATGAAATGCATGCTAAATTGGCATTGGTTCTAATGAAATGCATGCTAAATTGTCATTGGTTCTAATGCAATGCATGCTAAATTCGCATTGGTTCTAATGGAATGCATGCTAAATTCGCATTGGTTCTAATGAAATGCATGCTGAATTCGCATTGGTTCTAATGAAATGCATGCTAAATTCGCATTGGTTCTAATGAAATGCATTCTTAGTTTGCATTGGTTCTAATGAAATGCATGCTAAATTCGCATTGGTTCTAATGAAATGCATGCTTAGTTTGCATTGGTTCTAACAAAACACATGCTAAATTGGCATCAATTCTGTCTGTCAAATGGCCGTGTGTCTTGTGTCTAGTGTGTTGCTTAAGTGTCTGTGCGGATTTCCCCTCTCCATTAGCCCACAACACTGGATAGCACCGCTCCTCAAGAGCAAAGAGAAAAGAAAGACATATGCTGCCAAAACCACAGCACGTCCTATGTAGTGCCTCCATGGCAAGGACAGGTGGAAACTGGACACAGAAAGGATGCAAGCAAGACTACAAGGGCTCAGAGGAGGTTGGCCCCTAGACGTGTGGCATGCATGGCCCACCGGCATGAGGAAATGCCCTCGTGTCCAGGAACCAACCCCCAGATATGGTAAAATAGTAACATACTGCCTTGCATCTCCATCTATGGCCCTATAGACAGATCAGAGGGATTCATCAACTGTGGCAAACAACTCTCCTAGGAAAAGGACAATTACGAAATGACACCCAGGCAGACCGTGAATATAGAAAATGATGGAGCGTAAACGCAAATCACAAAATTGGTGGTTGCGAGTGGAATGGAGATTCCTGATGGTGTCGTACATACTTGCCAGGTTTGGATGGTGCTGGGCACAAGGTTATATCTTTTTATGACCTAGTGACCTAGTTTTTAAACCCACATAAGCAAGTTTCAAACCTGGCCAACATATAAATGGAACAAATGTCCTGATCGAATTTCATGAAGATTGGACAATAAATGCGGCCCCTAAAGTGTTAACAAGGAAAATGTGGATGGTGCACAAAAGATGATCACAAAAGCTCATCATGAGCACATTGTGCTAAAGCTAAATATAAATTTAAATATGTTAAAAGATTTGCACACCTTCATTACATAAATGCATGCACATATTACACTGAAAAGAACAAGAACAACTCCATCTGATAAAAATTTGTCATTTTTTAAAGTTTATTTGACTGTTACAGTAACTGTTATTTGACTGTTATAATAATGTAAGAAACGTATAAAAACATTTGTTTTAACTCTTAAGTCTGGACATGTCATAGCTCATTTACAATATTCCTTGCATAGCTCTGTCTGATGTTTACAGTCAGAGAAGTACCGGTAGTAGGTTGTCTTGGTAACTAGAAATGCATTATTTCTTAAGTAACATTCAAATACTTACAAGTTGTAAATGAGAACAGCTGAACCCCAGATCATTGGAAGCTCATCTAACAGCTGAAAGAAAACACGCGGGCCTGGCTCTGAGAAAACCGGGCTTACTGCATATGCGTAAAGTATTGTTCCAGATTAGCCTGTACTGCACAGGCTAATCAGGGACAACACTTTCCGCCTTAATTAAATTTTCACTATGAAGAGACTTCCTTTAAACAAAAAAAATCATCAAAGCGCAAAGTGTAGTCCCTGATTAGCCTGTGCACACTGCACATGCTAATCTGGGATAACACTTTACGCACATGCCTTAAGCCCAGTTTTCCCAGAGCGAGGTTTATACACTACAAGTAGTGAAGTACTGCATTCATTACTGGTGATATGAATACGCTTACTTGTAAACAATACACAAAGGTCTTGATCCAGATATCTCTAACTTACTAATTAAAAAAAATAATATTAAGCATTCACACAGATTTTCTTTACATTTAATATAAATGGGTTTTTTAATAATGCAAATGTTTCATATTCATCTCTTCAAAAATTAATATTAAAAGAGAAACTCCAATAGTGCATGTTCATTCACCAATTTTTTTTACAAGAATTTGGAACATGAGAATTAATGACACCTTCTTTAAAAGAAGTCAGAATCCCCCTTAACTAGAGCTTTGTCACTGAGGTGACAAATACCCCCACATGCCGCATTGAAACAGAATATTTTGCATGTAAAAACGCACTAAGTGACCCTGTGACCTACATTTTGACCCGGCATGACCCATATTCGAACTTGACCTAGACATCATCTAAATACAACTTCTGACCAAGTTTGGTGAAGATCCGATGAAAACTACTTGAGTTAGAGAGCGGACAACCAATACGGACCAACTGACAGACAGACAAGCTCACTCCTATATACCCCCCTTAACTTCGTTTGTGGGAATACCCCCCTAAACTTCATTTGTGGGGGTATAATTAAACAGTAAATGCTACACAATGTTTCTCCACAATTAATTATAAAAACACAAAAGAGGGCCATGATGGCCCTGAGGCGCTCACCTAAGTTCCAAGAAAACCAATTGTCAAAACTTGGCCTAGGTCAAAAATAACATTCTGAACAAGTATTTACAAGATTGAGTAATAAATGTCGCCTCTATAGTGATGACAAGGTTTTTCTATGATTTGATCAGGTAACCTAGTTTTTGGACGCATTTGACCCAGATTCAAACTCAGCCAAAATATCGTAAAGATTAACATTCTGGCCAAATTTGTCAAAATTGAGTCATTAATGTGGCTTCTAGGTGGTCACAGGGTTTTTGTATTATTTAACAAAGTTTTTGGACACACATGACTCAGAGTCAAACTCAGCTAATAAATTGTCAAGATAAACATTGTGTCACCATTGAGTCATAAATGTGGCTTCTAGAGTGGTCGCAGGGGTTTTCTAAAATGTAACCTTGTTTTTGGACGCACATGACTTGTAATCTAATTGTCAGCTTATATAATGTCAAAATAAATATTGTGGTAAAATTGAGTAATATATGTGGCTTCTAGAGTGGTCACAGGTTTTTTCTAGGATTTGGACACACATGACTGAGAATCAAACTCTGCCTATATATTTTAAAGATAAACATTCTGTCAAAATTGAGTCACTTCTTGCTCAGGTGAGATTAAAACATAACAAATGTAATAAGGGAAGGATCTAGGATCATAAAAGGTACAGAGTGCTGCTAAATAGTGGCATGGTGGATATGTTTAGTAAATTGCTAAATGAATCTCTGAGTCTTACACTTGTAATTAAGGTCTTATAGCATAGTCTTCCGTTTGCCTTTGGATATTTGCAAAAATATATAAAATTCATATAGATTTGGCACTTTTTGTGTTTACCATTCCAGAGTGACAGGAGGAGGAAAGAAATTTCACTATAGGTCTTTCCTTTGCAATTTCCCTTTAGTGGCTTTACAATTAAATTGTATCAACATACAGCTCTTATTGATTATCCCTGACAGACCGCGTCAAAATACAAAGACTAAATATAACTACATTTCTTTCACAGAAGCTCATTATCAGCAAAGGTTACATATGAGCCTCGCTCTGTGAAAAGGGGGTTTAATGCATGTGCGTAAAGTGTCATCCAAGATCAGCCTGTGCAGTCCGCACTGGCTAATTAGGGACGACACTTTACACCTTAACTGGATTTTTGTCAAGAAGAGTCTTTCTTCAAACGGAAAATACAATGAACTGGCTAATCTGGGACGACACTTTACGTTCATGCATTAAACACCCTTTTCACAGAGCGAGGGTCATATTAATCCTTAGTTTTCGGACACATACCTGCATGCTGTACAGGAGTGTCATGTGAAAACACCAGGAACCCAGTCCGACACCTATAAAACAAACAGCAGATACAATTAATGCTTGTTTTTATTTTTCAGTTTGCACAGTTTTTAACAGAATTTATATTCTTATCAGAGAAGTTAGTTAACATTAAAACCGTTGTAATCATTAAATAAACCGTGAAATAAGTAAAGCTTATGTTTAAACCTATTTATTTTAGCTTGATTGCATCGAAAGCCTAAGCCTTATTGAAACGCTCTGGACTTGGTTTACTGGAACTAAGAACCAGTCTTTGGGGGAGATCGAAAGAACGCTCACACAGTGGGGATCGAACTTGTGACCTCACGGGCGCTAGGGGGACACCATATCCACTACGCCATGGAGACCTTAAAGTAAAATAAGTAAAGCTTACACATGAGGCTGAGGTGGGAACACACTAGACGAAACTCCAGCTTGCCCTTCACCAGCAGAAAGGCCCCGATGAATGGAGGAATGATCATGGAGACATTGCTGATAGTGTTCCCTGGAATAAAGTTAAAGTTGAGTAAATAACTGCTGTATATTTTATGAATAGTTATTAGGAGTTGAAAATTTACAACACTCTAAGAAATGGTATTCTGCAATCAATTGTATACTCACTTGACAATATTGAATATATTGTAATCAATTATACAGATTCCACAGGTGGTTACTGGTTCTCTTCGTCTATTGATCATCAACTGATATCATCTACGACACTACATAGCAGTGTGACGATATCTTCTTTATACAAAAAGCATAACGAACTATAGTATGACGAAATCTGCATCGCCCGTTCAGCTACTATATTGCGTTGTCAATAAAAATACAAAATACGAGCACATACAGGTTCGATTCACACTCACAAATGTCATTTTAATTTGAATGATTGCTGCAATATCAATGTTCACTTCCGATTAAATTCAACGCTATTTAATAAATAAAAAGTGACTCACAAAATTCTGCAATAAAATGTGTGACTCTGTAGTTTTCTTCACACCAATCTATGGTAGAACTTGGCGGACCCCAATAGCCAAGACCTGGTGCCATCTTTGTTTACAAACTACTAAATGATATTCTTGATTTACCAGTCAGTTTACTGCGCATTTACTCGATTAACACTCGTAGGTCACGCATCACTGTCACACTGTGTCATAGATGACAAAGTACCCGATGCGTTTATACAAATATGACAACCTCAACATTACTCCCTGATTATTCGCCAGCCTTGCGTGTCTTTACGCATGCTACACGAGTCAACTTAACAGAATAGTAGAATAAATAGACCAACCATTTGCACGACGGTAACATACTCGGTCAGCTGCTGGAGCGTGCGCGTCGCGACCGGGGCGAGAGTCACCCGCAGAAGATTTTCTTGAAGACTTGTCGGATAGGGGAACTTCTGCAGGCGGCTCTGCTAATCCAGCTAATGTCCTTTTAAGAACAACTAGGCATGAATTGTCTTCTAATTATCTACCAGCAAAAATTACGGTCTCATTGGCCATCGTGGGCTGGTCTATTTGGATCTAAATTATCTCTTTGGCGAATACCCGGGCAGCCGGTGTAAATTTGACCTGATTTGGCTCAAAATTAAATATTTCCTCCTGAAAGATCACAGGGGCAGATCGATACCAGTGAACTCGTGAAGAGGCGGAGACGACCTGTAACTAAAGTCTTAAATACACACACGACGGTAACATAAGGTCCGGACATAGGATAGTCGCGAAGACGCTGAGAGGACCTCCTCTGTTTCGCTGTGTCCACACCGGTCTTAACTGACTTAATTTTAAATCCGTGATGTTACCAGAAGCTCACTAAACTAAAATGATTAAAGGTGTAACCTTATTTTCGGGAAAAATATTATTAGATGTCTGTTTAGGAGAACATGGGTATACATGTCTGCACATTGTCATGGATCAAAAAAAAAATAATGCTTTACATAAAATATATATATTAGCAAAACAATAAAATGTAATTTGTTTTACATCATTTAACCAAAAACAAATTTCAGGCTTTAGATATACCACGGAGCGTCTAGAGTCCGTGGATATATCGATCAATCCTTAATCCGGGTTTTAAAAAACTTTGATTTCAAGTTGAAGTTTTGTTCTCTTTTAAAACAATTTTCAATTTTAAAAATGTCCTCAACAGAATAAAATGACGGCATGCAAAGAATAAAAAGTTAAGGAAAATCATTAAAAAACAGTTTAAATGATTGGGCATTACCAAATCGCTGCCCACACAACATACCTCTTATCTTTCTTTACATTTGTCTATTTACAGAGGTTAACACATATGCTTTCGTGGCAGAATCGGATAACTGGATGACATTTCTTTTACGAAACATGTATTATGCTAAGTTATGGTCAACGGCAAACCGAAATAAATTTCGTATAGTCAAAATGTTTGTATATTTTTAATGCAACGGTGTTTTTTTTTTTTGATTGATTTCGTTCATATGCAGGGATGTCATTAAGTTGTTAAGATCAAGATGATTTCCAAAAGTAGAATGGGAAATAAGTTTGTTATTTTTACCCAAGCTTCAACACGTAGTCGGGTGTTGCACTTTATTATTTTTGGTCCCATGTCTAAATGAAACGTACCCTGTATATGTAAATCAAAAAGTATTTTTACTTAAAAAATAGTTATAAACTTTACGGAACACTGCTTTTCGGAGTGTTTGCATCTGTCTTAAAAGTGGTGCATACCCATCATGAACTGCGCGTAATCACACAGACAAGAAATGACATCCATGGACATACATGTAATGCTTTTTTTCATATCTTCCAAACAGTTCAAGCTATTGTATTGAAATTATGTGAACTTGTATTACGCTGTGCTTTAGTTTAAGGGGTGTTGCGGCAGTTTATTTAACCGAGGATATATTTATGGCAACACCGATGCTATTATCACAACCCAATAGTTTTGTTATTTGAATCATCACACATTTATGACCGAGTAGGTTCATAATAGGTACTCAGTGGTTCGATCCCCGGTGCGGTTAACTTTTTTTTTATTCTTTTTTTTTCTTTCTTTTATTTCACTCTTGTTTTTTTTCCTGGAGCTCTTTAGTCCCGTTGTTTACATTAATCAATTTGAAGCATTTAATCACAAACTCCAAAACATGCCGAAATCTGTCAACAAGTCCCTGTTATGGATGATTAAGGTCGAGTTTGATACTGTATGGTCTTCTGTTTGTGATTAAATATTGTATTAGTGTTGTGTTTTAGTAAGCCGTTGTGATCCCAATTAAGATTGTAAACAACCTATAATGTTTATGCATAACTCTAACAGTCTATGTACCGGTACTTGGGTTTCGCCTAATTGCTGTATTTTAGGAAATTTGACATAGACGGTAGGGATAGTTAAACAAAAAAATCTCTGTTAAAAGTGCGGTGACCCCCCTTTTTTATTTTTGTTTTATGATAACAATACGTAGATGAACATATTTGAGCAGTTTCGCAAAAAGTTATTAGATAGAACTTTTTTAAATTCCATTTTTGTGTTAAAATAGTAAAAAAATGACGTTTTTTTTGGGTGACATAAAAATTATAAAAATTAAAATTTCTTAAAATTTAACTTGTGTTCTCCATTTTTTGGTAGTTTGTGGTTTAATTAAATGGTATATGATATATATTAGCTTTTATAATATCAATATGTTGCCAATTTCATAGGTTATTAATTATTTTTATGCAATTAGAGATTTTTCAGTTTTAATGAAAAAGTACATGTTATAAAATGGTGAATAAAATCAAAACAAGGCCGGTGACCCTTTGTTTTTATTTCATTTTTCATATAGTATTTGTATGTAGTACTTGAATATAAATTTTGAGCAAAAGTTATTAGATGGAAAAAAATCAGCAAAACTGCAGCAACACCCCTTAACAGAAGGCGTTTGTGATTTAGATCTAGGTTTGTATTTTAATATGAAATAATTTAATATTACGCGTAAAAGAGAGAGGTCATATAAGTTACGCTACACCACTGATAATGATAAAGATTGAAAATATTGTCCTATATTGAAAGCTCCATACAACAGTTCAAACCCAAACACTTTATATTGACCGTTCAGTCGCATAACTGTAAACCTTACATACTTGATATTAACATTCAATGTGTGAATTTTTGTATATGTATTGACTTCGTTTTTATGTTATGGTCGTTCCGCCTAATTGCATGTGCGAGAGACAATCGCAATAGAACGATTTTTTTTTTTAATTATATGAGTTTTGCGTTCAACGGTTCTATGTTGGTTCTGTATTAGTCTACATTTTTATGTTTTATTCCGACCTAACGATGTATAAATATAAGACTTTCAGTAAGCGAGTCGGGCCGCGTCAAGCTCTCTGGCGTGAACAAAACATTTGAGTCTAGCTCTGTAAAAAGGGGGTTTAATGCATGTGCGCACAGGCTATCAGGGACGACACATTCCGCCTAAACTTGATTTTAAATAAGAAGTTACTCTCTTTAAACGAAAAATATCATTAAAGCGGAAAGTGTCGTTCCTGATTATCCTGTGCGGACTGCACAGGCTAATCTGGGGCGACAATTTACGCACATTCATTAAACCCCCTTTTCACAGAGCGAGGCCCATTTTTACCAGCAAGATACCGGCGAACGTAAGTGACATAAGAACATTACGTGCTTAGAGAATGTCCTTGTTTGAGCAGACTATTCATACTGGTCAAACCCTCCATACCAGTAATATGATTACCAAATACCTTAATACTACGTGTGAGGAGAAATATTTTAAGTAAAAGTATCAATAGATTAACTCTCAACCACGGATTATATCTAGTAAAAGCATAATCCGTTTGTTTTCTTATTATGATTTAATAATAACCCCGTACTGTGTGTCCATTGTTCAAATGAACCTACCCGAGAGGTGGATTATTAGACAACCTTTTGCGATTACAACATGAAGCTTAATGTCCAACCCAATTAAAGGAAAATCGACGCATAAGTCGAGTAGCCCTTTTTCTTTTATACCTAATGATAAAATATGACATTTCTGCAGTAAAATAACAGCAGTGAAAATAAACAAATAGTTATTTTCACCGGTGAAAATAAAACATTTTCGCGTGCTATTTTTAGATCATGTGTGTTTTTTTTTCAAAAAATGGAGAATCTGCCTTTGACAACTGCGGAAGAACAAAGTCGTCTAAAATGCGATATTTAAACATTATTAATGTAAAAATGGAAGAAACAATAGAATAAATAGAATATTATATGAGTTTTGAATAAAGATAAAGTTAATCACGCTCGGCTCGAACCAAACACTTATGACGACATTTTGTGTATTGAAATGTATTGAGGCACGCCACGGGAGAATGGGTAACTTTTCAGCGAAAGGGAAACAGCTGTTAATTATTTTCTTGAAAAAGGGGCATAAAAGAAACAGAAAATTTGTTCATGTCAGTGTAAGATCGTTTGTTATTTAACTCGTGATCATAGAAAAATAATATTTTCACCGCCACTCGTGAAAATATATTTTCTATTATCACTCGTGAAATAACAAACGATCTTACACTGACATGAACAAATAAACTCTATATACGTATACAGATTTTCAAATGATGTTGTTAGCAAAATATTTAGAATTAAAAAAATATATAATTGTAATATTACATACTATTATACGAATAGCGCATAATATAGCGGCACATATATAACATATATAATGTTTGGTCAGTACCTGAAGCAATTTAAAACTATGAAACTTCAAAATAAAAGTAATCTATAAATAAGTCCCTGTAATAATAGTTATATCCTTTTAATGTTACGATATTGCAATTTCGCAGTATTTGTGTAAACAAATTGTTTCTAGATAATATGTTTTGCTTCATATATTCTTGAAACTTAATTAAATCATGATTCTGCACTAAAAATCACCGCATGCTTTAGTTTTTGTATTTGTATTTGACCGATATTTATATTTTGTTGCTCCTTGAAGATTTTCGCCAGTAAAAGATCGTCACCAAAATCATCATCAATAACTGCACTCATGTCCCGTAAGAAACAAGTATGTGGATATAATCTAGAAAATAAGACGACATTAATTTGAATAATTGGCAACCCCATACCATTAAGAGGTAAATGAACGCATATATTCAAAAATGAGCTAAGAAACACCTTTCTAAAATAAAAAAAAGGAATATATTAAAGAGTTCGGTTATGAAGTTATCCAACATGGTTTAATACGCACGATGACGCCATGAATTGTTATAGCCGCTAAGACTACATGAACAAACGAGCAAAATACAATGATATAAGAAACATCGTAAAATACTTCGTATATTTCACCATAAGAAATATGAAACAGCCTTACACCTATCACAATTCTTGTAGTTCAGAGGTTTGTTGTACATTCTTTACGGAAAATTACGTTAAATATTATCACAAAGCCACAAACACTGTGCAGAGAAACAGCTTCAATTTTGGATATATCTATATGGTATATATTGCCTTTAACTCGAACGGTGTCCAATTATGTGCGTAAAACTACGAGAATTTGGTCAAAATCAAAACTAGATATCAGTTCTGATATTCACTGTTGTTATGTAAATGCTTCTGTGGTGTGACGGTAAAACATTCGCTCTTACATTGACATGCCCGTGATGTCCCGGGTTACATTCTCGCGGCATGAAAACGTTTTTAATCAACGTTTTTTTGCTATTATACTTTTTCTATACTATTCCAAATATTCAAATAGCAAAGTGTTTAAATGACATTTAAAAAAAAAGTGAGCTGATCATTTCCCAAGTCAAAATTTCACCTTTCTAATACGTGATTGAAATCGTGTTTTAAATTCCAAGGGTTATGTGTGATTCATTCATGATCCGTGTAGGTCCTGGGACGTCCGGATATTTCCTTGGCGCTCCGGGAGGCCAACACGGTAGTTTTGGGATATTCAAAACTGCCGTGTTGATCCATGACGAACCGGGATTAAAGCACCATCCGGGATGGTCCGTGTAGCTGCCGTGTGGGGTCCGGGAACAGCCGTATGTACGCCTTAGTTGTACGTGTGCGTCATTGACAGTCCGGGAACACATTTAAGATCCCTGTCTTTCAAGGACCGTGACGGCAGTTGTACGGTTGTCTCCTGTGCTAGCGACGTTGCAACATGGGCGATGAGATGACGACTGAGGACAAGCTGATGCTGATAAGATGCCAACTTCTACTGCAAAAAGCTCAGGTTAAAAACAGTATTCTGATTGCTAAAGCGAAGCTACGAAAGAGAAATAGATAATTCGCGAAAAATATTTAGCTAAACCAGTGAATAAAAGGAAAAGAACCATCTGGGTAAGACAACGGCTCGCCAGACGAACAGGCGTGGTTGATTCCGTACGGCTGTTGTACGAACTCAAGAAAAAAGACGCAACAGGCTTCTTTTTTATCCTGCACATAGGCTATCAGATATACCAAGAGATCCCGACACTTATTGAGCAAAGAATCAAGCCGAAGAATTTAAACTGCAGGATGCATCTGAGAGCTGGCATTTAGTTAGCAAAAACATTGCGGTACCTTATATCGGGAAAGTTACCACTGTATGATGTATTGCTTTCGGGTCGCAAACAGCACCATCTCCAAGATCATCCTTCAGGTCTGCGATGCGTACTTGTAGAATTTGATTAGGAACCAATGCCCTGTCCTGAAACGCCAGATGAGAAGAAGAGCATCGGCAAGCAGTTCGGCGACCTATAGCAGTTGCCTTACTATGCGGTTGTATAGGATGGCACTTCGATAGGACGGGAAGCACATCGCCGTACATTGTCTTCGGTGTGGTAGGTCCTTGTACTACAACTACATGTATTACCATTCCATAATCCTTATTGCCTTGGTAGACGCCTACTACAAATTTATTTGGTATGAATTAGGCAGCAATGCTTTTCGTGTTCAACATAGGGTTCTCATTGAGCCAATCGGCCATAATGACCCCCTTTTTCTTTTCTAAATATGTTTATTATATACCTATTTTTTTCCGTTCAATTTATTTTGTGTTCGTCGTTAAAAGGTGTGAGAGGGTCGAGGCATTCCACCCCACACTGTAGAGTTAACAAGTTATGTATGCATGTTATAACACATTTGATACGTTTAACCATTTAACGCTTTTAAATTACAATATTAACAATATTTGTAAACAAAAAAATTATAAAATACAAGTCTTCTAAAGGCCGATATCACAACTATTGGAAAAGAGTAGGCATGGCATCGAATACCTATATCGGTATTCGAATATTCTCAAATACATTCAATCGAATATTCGAATTTTCGCATAAAACGGCTGGATTGATTTAAGTTCTATTACTCAGTTTCGTATCCAGTAGGGATATTAAATATAAATTGACACAGAAATACAATTGAATATACAATTGTTGTTTTAAGAAATAGAACGAAAATGTAGCTTAATTGTAAAAACAAACTTTGAAAAAGCCTATTTAGGCGAAATTATATCAGAAAAGAACGAAACTTGTTCTTTGTTAACTTCCATTGTTTTGTAAGCTATATCCGTTTGCTGACTACAGGCTGTTTATTAACGTTGCTATCCAATAATTGTATCGCTGTCGGCTAATACTATGACCGATACTGTAATCGGGCACAAATAGAAGGAAAAACATCATGTCATAGTATTTTATTTGTATTTGAAATTTTAAAGTAACGATAGCATGTACGTTTATATAAAGAAACATATCAATAAGGCATGCAAAGTACACTAAATATTCACGAACAAATATAAGGAAAAACATCATGTCATAGAATTTTATTTTTATTTGAAATTTTAAATTACGATGTAGTGGACCGCGCATATGTAAAACTAACTTTACACACATTGCACGTTGAGGTCTTCTTATACACAGACCGTGTAAAGTATTTCCATACTTCCGAATGAGCTGGAGGCATTTTCAGATTTAAATTATGATCCCTTATCAGTTATCACAAATACTTGTTCTGACGTTTTCTACCAAAAATGAATTTTTTTGAATTTATATCATTTGTTAAATTTGAGTGATTCACTCATTTTAATGTCTTTTCAAACTGTGATCACAGAAACTAAATTATTATTCGCCAGTCAATTGAAGCCCTTAATTGGCACCTAATTGACAAACAACAGTTCGGGCCCTTTCTTAGAGAGTGTATATTGCATCGCGCAATTTGAGTAATTCACAATGGCAAAATTATTCGAATATTAATATAAGTAAATACAAATGGACCCTTAAACAAAATATTTGTTTTGGTGAAGCAATAATTCCCATCATTTACTTTTACACAAATCATGTATCGTGTACAATAAGTAGTTTTTATTGAAGTTATTTACTTTGCAAAAGTCATCATAACTGTAAAAGGTGTAAAGTTTAGCATAGTGTATCAAGTCCCCAACAAAATGAACACCTTTTCAAACCATGATTAACAAATAAAAATACTTTTGTTGCCAATTGTTATGTCTGGGTTATAGAATGATGTATTTTGAAGCAAACGCTTATTATTTTTAAATGTTTGTGTGTTTTAAAAATTCAACAAACGATTTCATGGTATTGTTCCAAAATTTATTTTGTATCTTGTTAATTACGTTTTCAAAATATAACTGCCACATTTTATAATAATTGGAAAATCAATCATTGAATTAACACTATTTTTATAAAATGAAAATTCTACGGATCCATTGGCATTGCAGAGGGCTAACAAGAGAAAAAAAAAAGATCTTTAAACCTCCTTCTTCATATTCTTTTGTTTAAATAGATTTGCAAATTCGTTAATTACCACTCACACGCTGGTCATGCGGATACTTCGATAACGGATGGCACTTCGATAACATGTGTTGAATATATTGTCCCACAATAAGAACATCTTGTATCTCGTTAAATCTGTGTTACCAGACCACATCTGGCAATACTATTTTGGCTATTGCTATAATGAACACTGATTGTGTATGGGTTAACTTTATTTTACAAAATATTTTACAAAATATTCGTTCATTTTGAGTGTTAATGGGGCTTAATGTCGTGTCTTAATTGAATATGCCATGAAAAACAAAATCATGAGCATATTCCAAAGGGATAAGAAAAATGAAGCAAATGGACGAGGATTCGTTTTTAATTTACGTCAGTACAGAAAGGCAATACATAGAATATAAATTCGATAATGGCATTTTAATTACATAATTGTGTAACAGAATTACAACTTTTTGAGGCACGATCAAATGAAGTTGATACTTGTATTAACTTTATTTGATCGTGCCTCACAAAGTTGTAATTCTGTTACACAATTAAGTAATTAAAATGCCATTATCGAAAACTTTGTGAGGCACGATCAAATGAAGTTAATACAAGTATCAACTTAATCAAAACCAAAATCTCAGACAGTACCTTATTATTGATAACATCCTTAAAACCTAAATTCTCAACAAATATTCAATAAATGATTTCTATATGCAAAACACACTATGTAAGCCTACTTACATCAGAAAATGCTATAAATATGCTTCATTAAATTTTTGAAAAACAACATTAGCAAGTAACATGCATTAGCGTTCTTTTCCTAAATTATTAAACCTCAATCCTAACCAATTATTCAAATATGCATTTTTTTCTGCCAACATCAAACGCGGTATACTGTACAATCACTAATTTTTCAAGTTGGAATTTTCAAAGTCAACACAGCTTATTGAAAATGTAAACATCATAATAGTATTATAGTAAGTTGATGAACTACTACTGACTATACTGATCGTGCCATGTGCATAAAATATTTAGACAAATTCACAAAGCTTTAGTTTAACTGCATCTTAAATCATGCTAAACAATTTGTTTGTTATACAACATTGAACTGGTATCTTATACACAAAGTTAAATTGATTTGTATCACAACAACAATAATAATAATGATGACGATGATGATGAAGATGAGAATGACGATAATTATGATAATGATGATGATGATGATAATGATGATGATGATGATGATGATGATGATGATGATGATGATGATGATGATGATGATGGTGGTGATGATGATGATGATGATGAAGATAATGATGATGATGAAGATGACAATGACGATTTGATGATAATGATGATGATGATGATGATGATGATGATGATGATGATAATGATGATGATGAAGATGACAATAACGATGATGATGATGATGATGATGATGATGATGGTGATGATGATGATGATGATGATGATGATGATGATGATGATGATGATGATGATGATGATGATGATGATGATGATGATGATGATGCTGATGCTGATGCTGATGCTGATGCTGATGATGATGATGCTGATGATGATGATGATGATGTTGATGATGATGATGATGACCAGCTTAACTGGTACACTTGGTTACTTGTGTTTGCATGTTATATAGACTGCACAAACAATATTTTCGTCGCCAAAATAAAAAACATATAGGGACGAAAATGTCATGACATTCTAACAGTATCACAAAAGAAGTACAATTATCAATGTACAAAAACATCGGCACAGTTTTGCTGTTAAGCTGAGGCCAATTTTAAATGTACAAAAACATCGGCCCATTTTTGCTGTTTAAGCTGAAGCCAATAATCAATGTACAAAACATCGGCCCATTTTTGCTGTTAAAGCTGAAGCCAATAATAAATGTACAAAAACATCGGCCAATTTTTGCTGTTAAAGCTGAAGCCAATAATCAATGTACAAAAACATCGGCCCATTTTTTGCTGTTAAAGCTGAAGCCAATAATCAATGTATACAAACATCGGCCGATTTTTTGCTGTTTAAGCTGAAGCAAATGATCAATGTACAAAAAAATCGGCCCATTTTTGCTGTTTAAGCTGAAGTCAATTATACATGTACAGAAACATCGGCCCATTTTTGCTGTTTAAGCTGAATCCAATTATCAATGTACAAAAATATCGTCACGTTTGTGCTGTTAAAGCTGAAGCTAATTATCAATCCAGCTGAATCACAATCAATCTACTGTTGACAATTGGTGAGGTAAGTTCATTAACTATGGCAAAGGTTTAAAATAACGAAAGTCATCATTAATTACAGTCAAGTCAAGTCAAGACAATTTGTATTGGCAAATACATTAGTACATAGCCAAACAACATACATAAGGCATGTACTGGCGGTGTAATTAAAATTATAAATATAATGCTTATATAACAATTGTGATGAAAAGTACGGTATAAATAATGGGCATGAAATAATAATTAATGGTCATGTGAATGTTGACAAAAACAACACAACAACAAACAATATACATATATACCTAAATAATACTAATTCTGACTAGACAAAGTCCATTCTGTAAATTAAGCCAGGTTAATTAATGTTAAAATTAAGTTGTTGCATCAAGCTCATGTATAAATATTAATAACATTATTATTTGCGTAAATTTCTATACGATTATATTGAATGAACAGCAAAAATTGGTGTCATAAACGTTTCCAAGATTAGGTCATTACTGAAGTCATATTTTCTTACACATAAGGATAAAAAAGTAAAACATACATTAAGACATGTTTAACCCATTTATGCCTAGCGTCTACAAAAAAGGCCTTGGCAAACAGCGTAGACCCAGATGAGACGCCGCATGATTCGAAATATTCTAAATACAATGTATAGAAATAAATATACTAGACATCCCTAATTTTGGAAATAACTTGATCTAATTTAGAAGGATGGGATAGTCCACTAGGCATTAATGGGTAAAGCATAATCGAAGAGTGATATACGGTAAAAATCAGACCTTACTGTACATATCAATCATACAATCTTTTAACCGATTTATGCCTAGTGGACTCTCCCATCCTTCTAAATTGGATCAATTTATTTCCAAAATTAGGGATGTCTAGTATATTTATTTCTATATTTAGAATATTTCGAACAGAAAATTGCTTTAAGCAAACAGCGCAGACCCTGAAGAGACGCCGCATCATGCGGCGTCTCATCTGGGTCTACGCTGTTTGCCAAGGCCTTTTTTTCTAGACGCTAGGCATAAATGGGTTAATCATTAGAGTTGTGACCATTTTCTCTAAACAGATTGCATAACTGTTCATACGCATATGTAAATTGGACATAATAAAAGTTGTGTGTAAAATACGGACATGATTTCGTATAGAACGTTGTTTTTCGAAGCTTTTGTCAATAACTCAACGAATGGAGAATGATTCAAACATGGTCTTTCACACTTTTTTGTTCATCGTACTTGTCCGATTTCTACAGATCATATTCCTGACGTCATCCCTAAATGCCTTTCCTGACAACACATATGCTAAGCAGTTTATAGCATGATGTGAAAATCTGAGTGTCTCTGCACCTTCCTCTATTAAATAGACCGTCACTTCAGGCAGAGAAAAGAACAGTTTCTCTTCCTCCATGATTATACGGATTGTATACGGGATCATTGTAATAATATACGCCAAGTTAACTGCTAGAAGATTCCTTGTAACAGAACGCATTCGCCGTGTGTTTTTGCCGATGGAGGAGCGAATGCTTACCCCAATAATTATGCTAGATATACTTATCAAAGCAAACGGTGCTAAAACGATAAACACCGATAAGGTTACCTGATAAACAAAGAATTCTTCAGATTTATCAGTATTCCACATATTTTCTTGACCAGGTACTTTATAGACGCTATTTACATTCGCGTGGTAATCAAGACTAATTATGACACTAGCCATAACAATTTCGGATATCAATACTGTCTTAGTAGTGACTAAAATCTTCACTTTTAACGGAATCACCACACTGGCTAGTCGTTCCATTGATAGGAGAACCAAAGTCCAGACGCTGATATCTACACACATGATATGAAACAATTCGTAGATATCAGCGTCAAAACTTTGGTCCTCTGTTAAATTGAAAAAGTCTACGCAAACATTAACAATTTTCGAGCATGTAGCTAGTATGTCGAGCACTGACAACGTTCCAAAAAGTAAATACGTAGTTGAAATTCCACTTTTCCGTTTGGACATAACGACGGCAAATATGAGACCATTTCCAGTAAAGGATGCCAATGCAATCAATGATATAAATCCAACATTGATGTAAAACAAATAGTTAAATATGATTTCAAGTGAGCCGTCTTCATACCAGTTTGTGTCATTGGCAGTAACGTTATCCATTGTATCGTTGTAGTTTGTCTCACTGGCAGTGATGTTATCCATTGTATCGTTGTAGTTTGCCTATTGGCAGTTACGTTATCTATTTTATCCTTGTAGTTTGTCTAATTGGCAGTGGCGTTATCCATTGTATCGTTGTAGTTTGTCTCATTGGCAGTGGCGTTATCCATTGTATCGTTGTAGTTTGCCTATTGGCAGTTACGTTATCCATTTTATCATTGTAGTTTGTCTAATTGACAGTGGCGGTATCCATTGTATCGTTATAGTTTGTATCATTGGCAATGGCGTTATCCGTTGTATCGTTGTGAAAAGATCCGTTTATTTACACTCCACACATTATCTTTAACGCTCGATGGGTGTTATTCAAACTAGTACAATACAGAAGATATCTGTTTTGTTTCATATCACATTGAACGACTGTCAACCGAATGGTTCTTAAATCATGACTAAACAAGATGATCACTTTTTGTTGATCAACTTTTAAGTTGATACAGAATTAGACGATATTTATATGGTTTCATTATTATGCAAACGCGTTTGGTTGGCTGATCGTTTGTTGTAAAAAAAAAAATCTTATTGGACAGAAAATAATTTGCATACAATATTCAATGTATCTGCAGTTTTTATTGAACATTGTATGTCATTTATAATATTGGAGATTAACATGAAACTTACGTTTTATGCGGGAAATAGGTTGAAGGTGGGACGAATGAAGTCTGTTATTGTAAATTCATATAACAAATCTCGTAGTCAAAGACCACATAAATCAAATTATCTGACGACCGACCATCAGGCAATATTAAAAGCAAACAGTGCGTGTTGCGCGCTGTTTATCAAGTACTGCAACCTCGAAGTTTAAATTAATAATTTTTGAGATTGTTATAATTTTTGAAGATGTAAAACATTGGTGTCTCCAAATGTACATACATATATGCTATCAATAAAAGCTGACATGTAAAAAATGCTATATTAATGTATATTTAGCTAATATATCGACAGTCTACTAAACACTGAGTTAATATTCATAATCTTAAGGAATTTTTTAATTATACTTAAGAGACTGTCAAACACTTCAGTGTTTCAAAAGACAATTAAATACCTACTACTTCGTGCTGGTCTACGGAAACTGATTAAATCAATATTGGCACTTCAGTTGCGATAAACTGCTAATGCACTTGGATAGTCCACAAATGTTGTTGTAATGTTAATCCCATTTATAATAGTAATGTTTCATGTGACGATTTTTATTGATTCTATTGTTTTACCAGGCTACGGGTTTTTCTTACCATATGCTTAGTTAAATTTTAAATTGTTTTACTGTGTTTATGGATATTTTATGTATTTACAAGATTATGATATGTATATATTAATTGTACAGCGCCTTTGAACGTGTACTATTACATGAAAAAGGCGCTTTATAAATCTGGTTTATAATAATAATAATAATTAAGGTGAAACAACAGGTGATGCCAATATTAAAAAGGGGAGATCTGCTGTAAGAATGAGAAACCACACACCTTTAACCAGTTAACAAAGAAAACATTCGTACAAACAATAATGTAGAGCTGACAATCTGTTTAAAAGAGTATCTAGACGACGTTCTGTCTTTTAAACATTAAAACATTTATACTTTGGTATGTATCACAACATTGAATGTTTGTTAAATTGTGTAGAAACAAATGTAGACTTGATCCAAATGACAATGACCACTTTGAAACAGTGAATACTGCTACAAACAAGGCAACAAGAACACTAAAAGCTTTTTTGGCCGTTTAGAGGTATTGACTTCGACTTTAATCATTGTTATGTTTAATGTTACGTTCAACGCTTGTCTGAAATTAGTAAAGCCACATTTACCGGACATTCCACGTAACAACAACAATCGCAATTAAAACAAATAACATTTCAAGAAATCAATGGTAATAGGAACATGTGTACATTATTTCCACATAATTGCAATTTGTTTAATGTGTTTTTTGTAATTATCGTTTTAGCAAAAGAAAACGGTCAGAGGTTATTATTTTGTAAAATAGTTATGCTTGAACAGTTCATATTTAGTTTGGGTTTACTGCTGTTAACGACAATATAACATTGCAACAATTCATATGTTATTTTATTAAATATAATTATTATTTGATATTTACATCACGATTCGGTATTATGCCGATTTAAATGCGAATAAATTTACCATTACAATATTATTTTACAAAAATATAATTTTGATATATACCACCTGATGATCAATTCAAGTAACATAATTTATATGCGAATGATCGTAAAACAATACTTTCAATTTACCTTAAGATATAACCGAACACACGGAATTGGTAATATAATACAATCTAATTTGTCTCTGATGGTTGTTAAAGCAATAAAATATTTATAAAATGAATGTAATTCGCTCATTTCCTTACACATATTAAAAAAATAACACAATCCGTAACACCCGTAGGGTTATATATTTCATAATAGTTCGTTACATAACGGCTTGTTCCTGATTTAATCATTTCGTTGACTCGTAACCTCGCACTTATTAAGAAATTGTTATACTTCTTATAACCAACCATGATGTTCATCATACATTTTCATGTTAATATAAATTTTGATATGCACCTGCGTCTTATATTTATTGGAAATACAACCAGACGTTTCATATTTTTCGGACAAGTTCTTATGGATGTCTCTAGCTGATTCATAACACATATCATGTCGTGACGAACACAACTGTTTTATAGAATGTTGAGACCTTTGAATAACGTTCGGATGTTCTTAATATATAATTGTGGTAGACTGAGTACTTGTATTCGATATTTGACATGTCTTGACAGTCTCGTATATTTTGAATATTGTTTCTTTTGTAGTTCTCCTGCTTACTGAAAAATTGTCCTGTTATTGGCTAAGATAGAAATGATATGTGTTATGTTCTTCGTTGTAATCGATAATTGTTTAATGTTACATTATGATTAACGGTATATTTAATGACTGTATGTACTCATTATGTTAATTATAAACATAAAAACAAATCATTTAAAACAAATTTATTTATACACACATATTTGTTTTCGTGATTATTTTAGTGGTACAACATATCCCCACTTCTACTAAATTAGAATTCTTAATATATTAAAATGGGGTTGCTTTATGATTATATTTTTTTTATTTTGTTTTAACATTCTGAATATATATTGGATTAACTGATTATGTAGCTTACACTTATAGTTATGGAATTTTACATGTAAATACCAATAATGAAACATGCAAATAGTTAACTAATGTTATATCTATTGAAGCATATTGTATATACTAAAAGTCTAAAACATAAACATGCACAATATATATATATTAAAATGCCATTACATTTAGGTTATATGCTATATTTTTCCTTTGAATTAGCATTGCGATGCTACGAGGTTGAAGTTTATTTGCACTTAGGTTGTGTGTGATTATTTCTCGGAAAAGTGCGAGGTATGGCATGCTTTACAACTGGTTTAAACACGTAAAGCTTTAGATAGGCTGTTCTAAGCATTGTAATGATTAATTTCGTATTGTATATTTCATGTAATGTGTTTTTACGGTTTATATATATATATATTATTTTTTGTATTTTTTATAAGGGTGTTTTATAAAGGACAAATATTGTGTTATATTTGTTCTCATGATTTTTACCAATATTATATTTGTTTTGTTTACTATTTGTCTTACAAGTGCATGTGTTTTAAAATTTAATTGTACAAGGAATAGTAATGAATCATTTGTAGTTCAACAATCAGTTATAAGATGTGAATCGATACAAGCATCTGATTTTTATAGCCCCTTAACACTCAAAATCAACGAGTATTTCGTAAAATATTTCATAAAATAAAGTTAACCCATTAAAACAGTGTTGCTTATAGCAATAGCCAAAATTTCAACGCTAGATGTGGTCTGGTAACATAGATTTAACAAGATACAAAATGCTCTTTTTTATTTTTTTGTGGTACAATATATTCAACACATATTCATGTATAATGTTAGTGTTCGTCTGTCGCATGAATAATATATATATTGCGTGAAATTAAAATCTAATATATATTGTACCACAAAAAAATAAATAAAAAAAACACATTTTGTATCTTGTTAAATCTCTTTTACCAGATCACATCTAGCGTTGAAATTTTTGCTATTGCTATAAGGAACACTGATTGTTTATGGGTTAATAAATATTCGTTGATTTAGGGTGTTAATGTGGCTTTAAAAGTTTAGTTTTATTTATGTTCTTTAAGTTTACACTGGCATTGCTACGAGCTAGTCAGAATGTGTTCTTGTTTTATGTTATTTTGTAAAAAATAATGTTTTAGCGATAATCGGTTGTTACCCAGCACGAGACCGTATTCACCAGCCAATTTTTAGACTAAAGTCTAAAAATAAAAAATATTCCTGAAACTGTTTTGTTCTCATAGTTCAATAGAGTTCAATGTTACACGAAATTTAATACCTCTTACTTCACAGTTCTTCACTTATAACTATTTATATTTGACGTAAGCAAAAATTACAGCCTGTATTTAATCAAACGATGGAGTTATTTTCTTGGTTCTAAGTCTATTCTTTATTCTTAAGTCTAATAATGGGTTGGCGAATACGGGCACTGGTCTCTCAGTCCTGATGTGTCGGTGTTTTTTGTTTATTTGTGTTAATTAATTATTATTTTATTGCATATGTTATCGTTTTTACCATAAATATGTGAATAGTTTTTTTTTAATTCTTATAATGATTGTTCTTAGTAGATTTCATCTTTAATGTTCAAATAAACAATAATAAGTTCCACTTATTTTGTTATTTCTTATTCAGGAGTAACGATTTGCAAAGGACAATACTGGTTTAATATATGATTCGAATAGATATACCGATAATAGTATTGTATTGCTTCAATAAGCAGGCATCATTACTGCTTGGCTAAACCGTACATATAATTCATAGTTTCTTAGTTTATTGGCGATCCGGCATTGTGCCTTTGGCAAAGAACATATATACATGTACAAAAGAAATACTACATACAGTGAATCATACAATATAACATATTTAAGGATAACAAATATTACAACAAAAGTTTGTATAATTACAAATAATATGTTTAACATGCAATTATTTAGCAGCTAAACGATTTTTTTGTCAGATCTAAGTTTAAAAAATTTCAACCAAACATTTTGCAATAGTTTTGAGCTTTAGAACATGTATGTACGACATAATGACATGAATTTACTTAGTGTAGGCCATGGTTTCCTGATATTATGTTTTTTACACAATTCGTTATACATATATAATGTATATAATGAGAATTACCATGGAAGCAAACGTCTGCTGTAGTCGAACATTGTGTAAAGAGTTCAAGATTTGATTCAATATATTAAATATAAATTGATTTATATCCAATTCGAACTTCTAATACAAGCAACAGTTTTCAAAAATTTGCACAAAAACGTCTACGAAAATTAGTGATCAGTTTTATTAAAATGCTACACTGTTTACATTAGAAACACCAACCCATGTTTAAGCGTCAACAATTAAGGACATTAAAACGACAAATAACTAAACATACCTGCAAAATGACAAGCAACACGAAATGATCGCATTCTTGTATAGCCACTCTGCTGTTTACAATTATATTTTCACCATTCGGTTGACTAAACATTTTTGATTACAGAAAGAAAAAGTGCTAAAAACTCAATAACCATATTTAATGAATAATGTGTCGCTTATTTAGCATACTGGTCAGTGTTTTAGATGTATAAACAATATTGAAAAACACAAAATACCCATGTGTTAACCAGGAATTTATCTTTGCTTAGATTTCCTTGACCATGGTATCTTTACTACAAGGTGTTCTGATTGTACAATATGGGCATCAGTGTGTTCAGAAGACTTTACAGCAGGTTCTGCACTACATTACTTAAATCGTAAGTAAGTATAATATCGAAGAAATACTAAAAATATACTTTTTCCATCCACAATATACGTGTTTGAGTATTTTGGCACGAGGATATTGGCGTATAGGATAAATCCCTTACTTTTTCTTGCTTCTTATCGGTAGGATCGCGACACCTGTGGTCCAAGAAGAGAAGATGCATTTAAAATGCTGCATGCATAAAATAAGCTTGTTAAAATGTTATAATGACAACAATCGCTATACATTATTATTATTTCATTTGGTAAACAGCTAAAACAAAAGTACACGATGAACCCCGAGTGCCAGAGGTATATAAAAAATAGACCAGAGCTTTATTATTATTATTATTATTATTATTATTATTATTGTTATTATTATTATTATTATTATTATTATTATTATTATTATTATCATCGTCATCGTTGTCGTCGTCCTCGTGGTCGTCGTCATCATAATTTATTATTATTTTATTTTTTATTATTATTATCATATTTGCATAAAAAGTAATTCTTCTTAAGCTGACATGCCCCAAGTTGGGCTTTCTCGTACTCTTTGGCACTCGTTCTTGTTTCACAGATTCAAGGTCCTCGGATAAGCATAATTTTACATGTTTAAAACGTTTATTCTGAGTT
>VMBQ01003594.1:54331-100389 GCA_007657795.1 Dreissena rostriformis | reverse complement strand
ACATTTGATGGTGTTTTAAGATAAATTGTTTTCTTATTATTACTTTCACAATTGGAATACATGTAAAATGGAATAAATTATTTAACTACGGTAAGGTATAGTTTTCATTTTAAACGGAAATTCAACCATAATGATGGCACTATTTCAATGGGGTTTTGATAAGTATTATTAATTCAGCCTTAGGAAGATATAGGGTGATCTCCAAGTATTGGGGAAATTTCTAAGAGGCTTTTGAAGACAACAATGAATTAAACCAGTTTAACCTGTTGTGTTTACTAATTTTGACAAACAATAAGAAAAAGAGTCACTGGCATATATAAATAATGGCATTATATAAATTGATTTAACTTCAAACTGGATGTTTAATTTGATAATTTTTAAATCCTTAAAAATGAAACCGTGTCCAAGTGTGTGTGAACAAAGTTAAGAAATACTGTCAAAATGATAAAAAAACAGCACTGTGAATGAAAAAGTCATGGGAAAGAATTAATTTTACTGAAAGTATAGACAGAATATTACAAAAATACTATCAGAACATGAAATGAACAGTTTTGATTGAGAAATTCACGAAAATAATGTCCATTCTTACTTTGATATCTTATTACAAATTCACATAATACAGTGCTTGTAGCAAGTTTTTATGGAGAGACCATTTTGTTTGTAGCAGGTTTCAATGAAGGGTTATTTCATCTGGAGATTGTTGTAGATTTCTCAGTATGTTTCTGCCTCTTTCAGGTGTGAAGTGTGAGATAAAGGGCCCGTGTGCAGACCAGCCCTGTGTGAACGCCACCCACTGCACCCAGAACCTCACTGTGTCACCATTCACATATCAGTGCCACTGTAAACCAGGTAGGCCTCATGGACTGGAAATTGTGTTTTCCCTTACAGATATGAGCCACCCTTTGGGATTACCGGGCTTAATGCATGTGCGTTAAGTGTTGCCCCAGATTAGCCTGTTCAGTCTGCACAAGCTAATCTGGGACACCACTTTGCGATTTTATTGTTTTTTTTGTTTAAAAGAAGTCCCTTCTTTGGGAAAATCCAGTTCAGGCGGAAAGTGACGTCCCTGATTAACATGTGAAAACTGCACAGGCTAATCTGGGATGACACATTACGCACATGCATTAAACTCTGTTTTCTGAAAGCATTTCACATATCAGTTTCACTGTAAACCAGGAAGGTTTACTGGAAATTGTGTTTTCAACGGTTTCTTAAGCAAAATTCGCCGCCAATTTCAAAAATCTTGTCATTTTGGATATGATATGGGTTTTATAAAGAAAATCATGTTGCCAAATAGATATTTCTATTGCCAAATGTGTAAAATTTTTGCCATTGGCTAATTTGGCGAATAGCAAAGTAAGCCCTACATATATGGTTGTGACATTTAAATTTGTTGACTGTGAGAATTCACACAAAAAATCATAGTTTTCCTGTTTTGTACAGGAGTATTTTTGTTTATATTTCAAGGTTTGAGAACCACATTATGAAAAGTTGTTAAGCTTTTTTTCCATAAAATGTTAAACTGACCCTTCAATAAGTATATGAGCCTTGTTCTGGGGAAACTGGGGCTTAATGCATGTGCGTAAAGTGTCATCTCAGATTAGCCTGTGCAGTAAACACAGGCTTATTTAGGGACAACACTTTCTAATGTTATGGTATTTTTCGTTTGAAGGAGGTCTCTTTTTAGCGAATATCCAGTTTATTTGGAAAGTGTTGTTCCTGATTAGCTTGTGTGGACTGCACAGTCTAATCTAGGACAACTCTTTACACATATGCATTAAGTCCTGTTTTCCTAGAACAAGGCTAAGAATGGCTGTGTACATGGCAGTCATACCATGACCTGTACAATATTTTTTTCAAAGTTTCAATAACCCAACGCAAATATTCCCCAGGTTGGCGGGGTATCAACTGTTCGGAGGACATAGACGAGTGTACTACGGGCAGGCCGTGTCAAAACGGCGCAACGTGCCAGAACAGCCCGGGCTCGTTCAGGTGTGAGTGCGCTAGTGGCTACACAGGCGAAACGTGCGCAGTGGATATCAACGAATGTGCCTCTAATCCCTGCCTCAACAACGGAGACTGCTCAGACCAGATTGGACTATACGTCTGCAATTGTACAGGAACAGGTAAGTTACCGTACTTTACTGTATGTGTCGTGTTCTGAGAAAACTGGGCATAATGCTTGTGCGTAAATTGTCATCCCAGATAAGCCTGTGCAGTCCGCACAGGCTAATCAGGTACGACAATTTCTGCTTTTATGGAATTTTTCGTTTTAAGGATGTCTCTACTAAGCGAAAATCCAGTTTAGGCGGAAGGTGCCATCCCTGATTAGCCTGTGCGGACTGCACAGGCTAATCTGGGATGACACTTTGCGCACAAGCATTTTGCCCAGTTTTCTCAGAACACGCCACGTATATAAGTATCAGTAGAAGGTGCACACATTTTTAGCTCACCTAACCCCGAATTGCTCATGGTGGGCAATTGTGATCTGCCTATGTGCCAGGGTCTTGATCTTCCATTATGCGTTGTGTGTGGTAAACTTTAAGCTTTAGAGGCACCATTCTTGATAAAACTTTGTCAGAATGTTTGTTTTTGCAAAATCTAGGCAAAGTTAAAATCAGGGTCATGTGCATCCAAATACTAGGTCATTAGGACAAATCTTAAGAAAATCTTCACTAGAAGCCGCATTTATGCCTCAATCTTGATGAAACTTGGTCACTCTTTTGTTTAAAACTTTACAAAGAAAGATAAATCCCCACTTTTTTGCACCACTTATGAAAAATTCATGTGCATCCATGAATGAAAATTGTTATCTTGATTTCATGATTTCAAACTGAAATCTATGTTCATGTATTCAGATACAAGTGTGTTTTTTATGGATTTAGTCAAAATAAGCTCTTGTGACTGATAGGATCTTTAACAGGACAATAAGGAAAGTCAATAATCAAACAAAAAACTGTACCAGTGCATCTTTCTGATCACCTTCAGGTTATAACGGCAGCCGGTGTGAGATAGACGTAGACGAATGTCAGGAGACACCGTGTTACAACGCGGGCTCCTGTACCAACACCAACGGCAGCTTCACCTGCGCGTGTGCCGAAGGATGGTCTGGTCAGACATGTGAGGCAAAGGTACGCAACCAGGCCTGGCACTCTTGATTATATGAGCTTTCTGGGAAAACTGGGCTTAATGCATTTGCGTAAAGTGTCGTCCCATATTAGCCTGTGCAATCTGTGCAGGCTATTCAGAGACAAAAAATTCCACTTTTATGGAATTTTTCATTTAAATTAGGTCTCTTCTAAACAAAAATCTTGTCAAGGCGGAAAGTTTTGTCACTGAGTAACCTGGGCAGTCTCATCTGGGAAAACACCTGACGCACAAGCATTAAGCCCAGTTTTCCCAGAACAAAGCTCATATAGTCTGTTAAGTTAAGATGTCCGGAAATACATGTATTTTACTCAAAAAGCGATGGTCTTCACTGATTTGTGGGGCAAAAAGTGTTTTGTCTGTTATGCTGCAGTCTGTTACCTTTTTAAACAGAAAAAAAAAAAGTTCTCAACAGTTCAATATGGTAGAGATAGGCCGTCAGTCTTTCACTCTTTGCTCGCTTATGATATTGTCTATTAGGTGAAGATATAAAGATGTTCTCCTTACTAGAAAGTTGTGTCTTAAAATAGTTTCTTATCTATCCGTACAGTCTGTTATGTCTTGACATTTGAAAAGAGATCATGACCCTGGGGTTAAAACTGGAAAGGTTCTAGGGGTAAAATGGTTTATTTTGACTTATATACACGAATTAAATACAAATCTCTGAAACCGTAAGGGTCAGGGGTTTAATATTTCGTGTTTAACATCTTTCAGCAGTCCACTACAAAGTTTGTTCAAATCATGTCTGTGGTGTAAAATTTTGGCATGCTCCATGGATTTTAATTATTTATGTAGAGTTATGTAGTAAATAATTGAAAAAATCTTATCTCAAACTGCAAGGGTGAGGGGTTTAATATTTGGTTGTCTTTTACAAAGATTTTTCAAACCTTACCCCTGGAATTGAAACTGGGCAGGCCCGAGGGTTCATATAATTTATGTAGATTGTATGGTAAATAACTTTTAAAATCTTCCATAAACAGCAAGGGGGAGGGGTTTAATATTTTGCGTTTAACATCGTATAGTGGTCCTCTACACAGATTGTTTAAATCTACCCCTGGGTTCTAAACTGGCCATGACCATTGCACAAACAAGTGTTGTTGGGCAAGCATGACCCTCTTGTTAGTGTACATTAAACCCTAGTATTTTCATGTTCACAGAGTGATGCAGTGATGACAGACAACATAACGTGGTACATCGTTGGCCCATGTATAGCAGTGTTTGTCATTCTGTGTGTCATAGGTGAGTACAAAACATTTGTCTGCAGGCATTATATATGTATTATATGTTTATTATATATGTTATATATTTAATTTAATAATCTTTAAACTGTGGGAGAGAGGATTAAAAAAATGTGGCATCACATATATGTCACTCTTAAAAATAAATTTCTATGAAAATTTGTGTAATAAATATAGGCTCTGACATGAGTTGTCATTTCATACTATATTTTATTAAATGAGTTCAGGAATTTTGTAAGTTACACAGCCTTTGGCAAGCTTACTAACACATTTTCTGAACAAGTTTGGTAAATCATGGAATGAAATGGCGATTCAGATTTTTTTATCACAAGCTTAAAAATTAGCAAAGAAAATTTATATTTATGTAAATGTCATGATAAATTTAATAAACAATGTATCAAAAGATGCAATAATTGATACTCGATCCTATATTCTTTATTCCATGTTTTCTCTATATGAGGTGCATCGTGCTAAAATGGGCCTTAGGACATATTTGAACAGTGTAGCTCCAGCTACACCTTAATAAAAGACAGTGTAGCTCCAGATCAGATTGTGTAAATGTGCAAGCTAGTCTGGAGCTTCACTGGCAGTATATGTCCTCATGCCTTATGTCACACGAATTGGGTCATGTAAACCTAGCTAACAAGAATGAACAACTTTAGATGTTAAAATGTCTGTCTTGCAGGTGTGGTGGTCTTCCTGGTGTGTGTACGTAACAAGCGGGCAACCCACGGGGTGTACAGCCCCGCCCGGCAGGAAATCACGGGCTCTCGGGTGGAACTGGGTCACGTGATGAAGAAACCCCCCCTGGAGAGACTCATATAGGAGCCCTCCTGTGGCCAGCCATACAGCTGTAGTGTGATAGTGTGAAGACTCGATTGGATGACGTGAATTCAGATTCCTGGAAAGCCTTTGTTGATGCATAACAATTTGTAACAAAGCCGAAGTAGATAATTGGTAGATCGATACGAATGGGAAAAAAACTGCTTTCTTGAATTTCACACTGATTAAGGTGGTACGAAAACTAACGCAGAAGTGATTTGCTTTTGTCCCTTCGTTGAAGGTTATTCTCCATCATGATGGATGCACATTTCAGCAGACACTACAGTCTCCCGCTCAGGAGGTGCATTATGGGCAGTGGAATTGTGGAATACAGTTAGAAACTGAATCACGGACCTGTTCTACCAAATTGCATTTTGTGCTATTTTCCTTTGTGTACTGTGCAGATATAAAAGTATTATATTACTGTGTAACCACTACCTTTCCTGTTGTATTCACTTTGGGTTCCTTTAAGAAGATGAAGTTTTCATAACATGTGCCATGTTCGGAACTCTTTCGCTTGTGGTAACTTAATATAAATGTAGAAAAAAAATATCAAAAAAGGACAACGTAAACTTTGTGAGTGATAGACATACAGGCTATGCCCGTTTAGAGATATCCCATCAAAGTATGGGATTGAAAACTAAATATTTGAAACTAAGAATATTTTGATAATTGAATTGTGTCATATCATAAAATTGTACCTACTCATTTATATTATGCAATCAAAGTATTGAAAACCAGTTACTAGTATATTTAATATTTATATGTGGTAAGTGTGATGTTTATAAAGTTTTTTGTATACATAATTGTATTTATAGATCATTATTTGCCATCAAATCTTGAATGATATATTTTGTTATATGTGATCAAACTGTAGCTAAATAAAGACTAAATGAATTGTAAATATTGGGACTAATGATAGAGAGCACATAAATACTGGAAAAAAACGATATGAGTTGCGCTCTGGAAAAACGTTGCTTAATGCATGTGCATAAAGTGTTGTCTCAGAACAGCCTATGCAGTCTGCACAGGCTTATCAGGAATGACACTTAACGCTTTTATTGGAGTTTTTTTAAGGAAGTCTCCTCTTACCAAAAATCCAGTTTAGGCAGAAAGTGTTGTCCCTGATTAGAATGTGCAGACTGCATAGGCTTATCAGTAATGACACATGCATTAAGCCTGTTTTCTCAGTGCAAAGCTTAATGATATTCTTCATGCTGTTTGATATTGAACTATAGAGCAAATGTAGTATGATTTTGCTATGACAAAAAAAAACGTCTAGATTAAAAACTTTTAACTATAATATTTTGGTTTATGTTTGTGCTTAGTAATTTAAGAAGTTTTCATTTTTCGCTTTGAATATTTTTTTAGATAAAAATATTGATATTCTTGAGAATAGTTTGAAGAAATAATTTAATCATACAAACAAAGAGCATTGTCTTTTTTGTGTGGGTCAAATTTGTTTACATTGAAACCTGAATTATCCCATATTCAAATATTTGTTTTGGTCTATGTAAATATTCATATATTGAAACATTGGGCGTTGTTTCAAATGCACTCATATATAAGGAAATAATATTGACAAAATTTCACTATCTTTGCCTGTGTTAATTGTATAATTCTGTAGGTAAAGGATTTGTAACATGTTCCAATATCCTATAAAAAATTGTTTGATATTACTTATAGTATGCAGGATCTTTTTGAGTATACATTATTTTTATATCTTATCCAAAGGGTTGTCAATTTTATCATTATGAATTTGTTAAGAATTATGTTTTAATATTTTACCTTTATATAGCCCCTCTTATTTAACAGATCACGTTATTTTAATGACTTAAATGAAGACCAAGCATAAATAAACTGAAACTTAAGACTCTCTGAATGAATAATGAAATGTTGCAATTGGAATGTTAGCAATTAAAATGAATTGATTGAGGATATGGGCATATAACTTCAACTATTTTACTTTTTAATAAGTAATAATTTAGGTCAAGAATAGGAAAGGAATCTTTATAAACATGGTCGCTGGGTAAGTAGATTTATATAAAGTATTTTTTCTAAGATTCAAGAATTGTTTTATCTTGCCAGTATGTCTTATTTCATAAGCGAGAGAAAACTGTATAGTATTCACATTTAAATTACATTGCCACGATTTACCTGTATATGTTATACTTCAGTACATGGTAACACACTGTTGATATTATTCCTTCACTTGGACAAATATTATTTAAAGTTGTTCAAAACATATCAGATACTATTGTTACATATCAGATAGCGTTGTAACATTCCATCGTTTTAAGCTGTTAAGCACGTTTTGATCTATGCATGCATTTATGCAGTAAATATTTCTGTCTGTTGTAAATATATCAGATGTTCAACCTTTGCGAGTTTGAATAGTAAATTAAGCGTACATTTTTATGTCGTTGTGAAGGAAAACATGCAAACTTGTTTAAAATTAAGCAGTTTGAAAGTAATGCAATCAGTTTGTGAAATAGTCATTTACTTTGAAAATTATTTTGTATTTCAATATGTATGCTCTTAGTAATTTTCTCATGCAGTTAAATTTGTTTTTAACTGCTCAATGTCAGCTATACTGTGTAGAATAAGTTAAGAAACCAGTATAGATTTTAGCCTCTTGGAAAATGGGGCTTAATGCATGTGCATATTGGCATCCAAGATTAACCCTTGCCGTCGGCTAATCCGGGACGAAACTTTCAGCCTAGACATGATTTAAGTACAGAAGAGACTTCCTTTAATTTTTTATTTTATAAAAGTGTGATCCATAATGAGCCTGTGCAGTTGGCATAGGATAATATGGGGTGACGCACATGAATTAAGCCCTGCTTTCCCAGAGCCAGGCTCATATGGTAAAGGTTGTCAAACTGGACTCACAAACACTAACCATAAATAACTTCAACACAATAATGTGTTCACATTGTTTGCAACAGAGAATGTCTTTAATTTGTGATTATTTGTGGCTTCAGTCATATTGATATATACCACTCTGCATTTGCAACAAAATGGTATGACGCTACAAATATTTTATGTATTACACTTTTTTTAATGAGGTTGTTTATTTTAAGACATGTGTACATTTTATGTGTCTGTATCATTATTTTGTTGTGATATATTGAAGGCCTAACTATGCCTGCTTTGGAGTACATAGCTTATTATATATAAATATATATTTTATCATAACATATCATGAACTTTGTATGTATATAGTTTTACATGAATTGAATTTAGTATGTATGTATTCTCATTTATATATAACACATACAAGTTGTGTAGTAATTTGTAGATCATACATTCATATAGATCATTATAAGTCATTCCCGCATATTTTGATAATGTTATATATTAAGTCTGAAGAAAAAAGAACATGAACTAAAATCGTTGTTGTCGTTTTTTTCGCTTAACTCAGTTGGAAAAGTGTGCTGTCACTGCAGTTCTTGTGGTGGATTAAAAAGGTAAAATGTACAAAAGGTGTTTTAAAAAAAACACCCGCATTGAACAATCCACAGGAATAACTCTTACTGTATGTCTCTGTACCCAGTCTTGATTATCTCCCTTCAATCATGCACGTATTTCGACACAGTTTTCATAAGACGACGTGACGGTGTATTCTGTTATATATGCGGCAAAATCATCAATTGTTTTACGTACTGTCATTTCGTTAATATGTAAATAGTGACGAATAGTAATAATTCACACGTTTATGGCGCTTTTTATTACTCACCAAAATTGGTAGGGATACAGAAATGGTAGCATCATTCCATCCGTGCGTCCGTGCGTCACATTTAATCTGTATACTGCGATATCTCTAGCGTCACATTTAATCTGTATACTGCGATGTCTCTAGCGTCACATTTAATCTGTATACTGCGATATCTCTAGCGTCACATTTAATCTGCATACTGCGATATCTCTAGCGTCACATTTAATCTGCATACTGCGATATCTCTAGCGTCACATTTAATCTGTATACTGCGATATCTCTAGCGCCACATTTAATCTGTATACTGCGATATCTCTAGCGTCACATTTAATCTGTATACTGCGATATCTCTAGCGTCACATTAAATCTGTATACTGCGATATCTCTAGCGTCACATTTAATCTGTATACTGCGATATCTCTAAATGTACCTAAGCTAGTTTAATTTTACTCGGCGTGTTGATAGAGGGCCGCATGGGGAATATGCACGTTTTTTTCTGTGTTTTCGTCGGACAAAAATATGGTTGCTATGGTTACAGAAATTATGCAAAACAAAAATCTGTATTCTGCGACAACTCAATAAGTTCTTAAGCAAGACTGATGATATGATGGTATCTGTAGAGCGCCATGTAGGAATATGCATGTTATGTCGTGAGTGTTTCGTCAGACAATTTTTCACGCTGATATGGTAACATTACTAATTGGAAACAATAACTTGTATCCAGCGACAACTCTGAAAGTACTTAAGCTAGGTTGATGAAACTAAGTATGTGCATAGAGGGCCATTGGGGGAATATGCACGTACCGGTAATTTCAGTTCTTTCGGCGGACAAAAAAATGTACTTGCGGCGGTTTCGGGAATAATTCAAAACTAAAATATGGACCCTGCGTTTATGAAACTCAGTATGTGGATGGAGGGCCAGACACAAATAGTTGCCAAGGTTACAGAAATAAGTGAAAATAAAAATCTGGATCATGCGATTACTAAGAAAACTATGTTGATAAAGTTGTTACTCCACCAACATACCGGGTATATCTAGAAACTATGCGCGTTCAACGCACCAACGGTGACAATGTATATCCACTAAAACATGCCTGGATAAGCATATCGCCTTTAATTGTTTTTTTAAAGAAATACTTCAATGATACAAGTATAAGTAATACGTGATATAATATTAAAACAAATAGGTTTCTTGTTTTATTTATACACCTACTCTTTTTCCGTTCTCGCGCGATAAATACCCTGTATTGTGGTCCATGATTTTTTACTAGTTACGTATTTGTTTTACACTTGTGTAACGCACGTGCCAGCCTTAATATATAATGCGACGGTTCAACAATTGCATGTTATATATAGGGTACATAAAACGTAGCTCTCTAATTTAAATACAAATTGCATAACCCATATTTAGTTAACCGAAAATGTGTTCACTTTCATGAATGTTTTTAATTATATATCTTCTAAACTTGCAAACTCAAAACGAGTTGTGATTACACGAGAGTTAATCACTCTTTTTTAGATGCATAAATAAACGAGCCGATGAAACTTCTTTTTTGGCGGAATTCAAAAGTATCTATTACAGCGGCATGTATTTTTTTCAAGTAAGACACGCGACTTGTAACAAGTTTTTTTTTTAAAGGGTTGTTAAATAATCGACATGACAACCACATTCCTGTTTTTTTTTTGGTAAAAAAAACAATGAGAAATACGAGACAATGAGAAATAGAAGACAATGAGAAATACGAGAAATACGAGAACTTAAATGTTCATATATTAATCCGAATCGTGACACCAGAATAAAACATAAAAAAAAACATACATGGCAATAAATAATGCGTTTTATTGTCCAGATGTGATGTTGACGCTGTGAGCGAACGTGTATCCTGGAAAATATAATGATTTTTTTTCATTTTTTTTTTCATAATTTCAACTTAATCCGTTGATAAAGCTTTCCTAAAGTTCTTGCGTTTACGCTTTCGTTTGCACATGCCTTGCTGTAAAAGTACGGTCGTCTTTTGAAAAGAGTACAGTTGTTCCTTTCAATAAGCTCGTCTAATGGTCACAGACATAATGCAGAAACGGTAAAACGAAAGCAACACTTGGTACTTTCAATAAATTTGAATCAGTAAACTAAAATGAATTAAAATGAATTTTTAAAAAGCTGTGAACAATAAAATACACGTTGTCTTAATGCGTGTGAAAGTGTAAACAAATGGCTAAAATGAAAGTTTTGTAAAAGTTAAGTTGTTGGTTAGACTCCTTACCCAGAAAGCATTAAATAATTCATTAACAAAACTAAGTACCGGACTCGGCTTTAAACCTGAAATTGAACTACATGTACATACGTTTACATTGGTCATATGGTCATATGAACGGAGTTAAATGAACATGATAAGGGAGATAGGTGTTGGCGCTTGAACTGACCGGATGTTGATAGGAATTAATTGAAATTTGTAAAATTAAATATCATCATTCCCTGAATTTCAATTCTTAATATAATTTCATGCAGTTATTTTGTTCTACTGCAAAATTGTATTCACTCCGTAAGATATTACATACATACAAAGAATAATATGTACATACATACAAAGCTTTCTATAAAGTATTATGAATTTCATAAACAGAGTATTATGAATTTCATAAACAGAGTAATTCATGAGTTCATGTACAGGTATTTAATGGGTACATACATATAAGTGTCATGCGGTTAATTTGACCTTTCAAGTTCTCTTAAATAAGTGTTCTTCTCTTGTGGGAGGAATGAAAAGATAATTACATAATTACATTCCGACTTGCCAAGAATAATAATGTCTCCTTTCATTAAAGCGAAAATCACTTTCATTGAAATATTTGCTCAAAAGAGACATTTAGCCCAAGTATTGAACACAGTTATTATATTATCTTCAAACAAAACATTTTTTTTTAAATTATATCACACAAAACCGCCCGCTATTTCACACGTGTATCAAATGCAAATACCAAACAGTGACTCTCGTCAATACATTTCGCCTTTGAAAGAGGTTCTCGTGTCAATTAGCTACTCAAACGTGCCAATTACCACGTGTCTGCTAACAAACGGGCATGCTTTAATGAGGATTGTAGTAAATAAAACGATCAACCGTACCTCAAGTAAAAATCATTACAAGGACATCCACATAAAACAAACAAAGCCTATGTTCAGTTAAAATAGTACTACTCTATGTACATGCTTCAGAGGCCGTGTACTGACACAACAATGACTACTATATACGTGACACTCTTCGGACTTGTCGTTCCCTGTGACGTCACAAAGACCACTACGTGTTATGATGTCATCCGCTTGTTGACGTCGAACAGATGCAAAAGTGACTTTGCGATGTTCGAGTCAACCAGTGAAAAGGAGAAACTGCTTCCGATGAAGTCGTCGGTGGTCAAGGTTATTACGTCATGTGGCGCCGAGGGGTTCCGGAAATTGTTGGTGATCCAACCAGTCGACGAGCACACGTGCAGACTGGCGAGCATGCCACGTGCTCAGAGGATACTCTACCGTCTGACCCACGGAGAGAAGTCGTCTGCTAGACGCGTATGTACGGGTCTCCGCCGGGAAAGAGAGCCAGTCACAGAGAAATGCTGCCCCTCAACTGACGGTGAACCTGACGAAGTTCGTGGAAAACTGGACATAATGAGTTGCTTGTTTCTAGACATTGAATTTTACAGCGGGCGGTCCACTTCGCGACGGAATGCCGTGAATGACGCTGAGGCAGACACTTCTTTAATAGAAGTGCTTCTGGGAAGGTTACGTGATGACGGCAAGGAGAGGGAGTCTGTGGCTTCAGGATTGCAGCAAGACCGGATGTGCGCCACGTGTTGTGACTCGGATGAAGATGATCTTAGCGATAGCGGATCCGACGTCAGTGAGCTTAACAAGTGTTTCGTTGCCTGTTTCAACGACACGGGCGCAGCGGACTTCAATTAGTCAGAGACTGAAAGCGCGCTCTGTGATGACAGCAACCGCAGCAGCGTCGGAGAGCTGGAGAAGAATGTGCTATAAGTGCGAGCTGGCGGTCTGTCCGGTACTCCTGTACTCGCCCATGGAGCCCGGAAGTGACGAAAGACTTCGCTTCACAGGAAGTGACGACATTTAATATGACCGACAGACTGACATACCATAATTGGTTATAGGCTTTGTTGTTGTTTTTTTGTTATTGTTACGATGAAATGTGCAAAAAAAGTAATTAAAACAAATATTGCATACGTTGGTCATGTTTTGTTATGTTTTGTGATTGTACAAACGGGGTCTTCATAGACAACACGGCTACATGACGAACGGATTACTGATTCGGGTCCTTTATTCCACACAAAAATGAAGACAAAACGATAAATACAAAATATTGTATCTTATTGAACAAATATAAAGAGGTATCAAAATCTAGGAGATTTAGAACATGAAAGTGGCGATAGTTTATATATCATTCATAAGTTTTTGTTTAGTCAGCTATTTCATTACAATCTCCACGCAGAGTTTTTGTTCAATGCTCTAACATTTGGTCGAGCTATGTTGGTTCCAGTCAAATCTCTGCGCGAAGGCTGGAGAATACACAGTCCGTGACAGATTCTTAGTCATATCAGTTAACCTCCGTCAACGTAACCATCATCTCTGCAGTCCATATCCACGTCACTCAGACGTTATAACAAACGACAATACTGCTCTGGTTACAAAAGCATAAGATCGCAAATAAACGACTGTTAGGGAACCATAAACCATTACAACTCATAAGAATCGACTCGTATACAGAGATAAGATACAACAACGGAAATGAAACAACGTCTCGTATGGGTCCGTCCGTAAAGTACGTCACGCCATTTTCGACCATAATAATAATAATAATAATAATAATAATAATAATAATAATAATAATAATAATAATAATAATAATCTCTTTATTTTCCGAAGGAAACTCATTAAGACAACACATTGATACAAAGTCATGCAAACAGTTTAACAATGGCAACCTTATTTTCAATGAGGCCTTCAAACAACTATGTTATGTATAATGCATATTTGAATTATCATGCGAACATGTATATATATGTTGATAAGAATATATATATACACTACTCCCAATGGGTATAATACTAACTGAAATAACACAATAAATAAATACATTAGTAAGATTTTGACGGACATAAGAGTACTGTAACAGTGTAATAGAAGTGTCATAAAAAGCAAGTTTATTACATGACTTTTCTTATATTATTAATTTCTCTTTCAAAATTGAAATGGTTCAAGGAACAATTATTTATTTACAGAAAGTATTTAAGAATATTAATTTCTTGTTGATTACATTTTCCCATATGCACACACTTGTACGCAGGCACGCATACACACACATACATACACACACATATACACACACATACAAATACCATATCTTAATTAACAAGACAAATGACAATAACAAGAAGTTAACAAGAACAGCCGCGTACATTATTGTGAAATACATTATTCTTGAAATAGCTTAAGATTGACAGAAAGTGGCTGATATACAGAAATATTATAATTACAGAAAACAACATGTATGAACAGTGTTCACAATAGGATATGAAATCACACAACTGTCATAAAGATAAGCCTGCACCTCCTTGCGAAATAAATAGTTAGAAAAAGCAATATGTATATATTTGTTTGCAGAAATTAAATTTACAGTAATCATTACAACACTTATATTTGACTGTTGAACAAGAGAAGGACAGAAAATGTTACTTCGCGTGAGACTCATTTTGCGCCTCAATAAGGAAATATTTTTTAAGCTTATGTTTGAAAGTGGTGAGAGTGAGAGATTGTCGAATACTTACCGGTATGTGGTTCCATATTTTCATACCAGAGTAACTAAACGACTTTTTTAAAAGGTTTGAGTGTGGTGTTTTATGCGTCAAATCATTGTTTGATATCGATCTTAAATTGCAAGTATTGTTTTTGACCAGTTTTATCAGGTCGTCGATATATGTGGGCGTTAAATTATGAAGAGATTTGTAAATAATTATACTTGTGAAATATTTACATCTGTTTTCAAAAGAAAGCCATTGAAATTTTTGTGATAAATCATAATCAGTTATATTTGAATCATTACGTAATATTACTCTTAAAAACCTTTTTTGCAGTTTTGATATTTTGTTAATGTCTCTAGTATTTGCATTTTGCCATGTGACACATCCATAATCAATAATTGGTGTTACGTTTTTTTTAACCATCTTGACCACCCCTCCCCCTGTCACAAACTGTCATAAATCTTCCCCCCCCCCCCTAAAGTATGAAGTATGACACACTTCCGAACAAAAAATGTAATTCGCTAGTGGAGGTTGTGCCTTTTAAATAATCCGGTCGGCCTGAAATAAACATAACTATTTACCTAATCCTCTAAACCCTAGGATACTATCCCTCTGATAGTGACTTGTGTCCCTTAACGCTTTGAGAGTGTCGTGAAATAAACTTTTATTCCGGCCAGGCCGGGTTTTAGACAGGCCGGCCGGGTCGGATTTTAGGTACTAAGAACTGCTATAAGATATAAAAGTAAAAACGCGTGGTGTAATTTTGCTTTCATATTCGAAAACAAATGGAAGTGGGTATTTATTAGATAATACAATGTCTTGGTATCATATATTTTAAAGAATAACGTGAAATGATTGTTTGTAAGTTAATGATGAAAATGATACTTGTTTTTTAATATTACCTCTGAATCTTCAAAATTTTATATTCTTACAATAATACTATTATATGTAAAAATTTAATTCAGACTGTCTCGCTCAGTGACATAATTATGCAGGGCAGGAAGAAAGCAAGGCTTTACATAAAACAAGGCTTCGCAACACCATACTAGCGCTTCTAGCGAGACAAATCGTGAACAACACATTCGGGAGATACGCATTTCATGCTATATTGACATAAAACCGATTCAAATGTTTCACAAAATGTTTGAAAATGATTTGTTAAGCTATTCAATTTTACTAAGAAAATAAATTATAAATAACATTAAAAAAAATGTGTGACTTACAAATGGTCTGACTACCCCCTCCCCATTGTCATAAACAGTCACACTTTATTACACCCCTCCCTCCCTCTGGAGCGTGACGTACTTTATGGACGGCCCCTATGGAAAACAGAGAAGAACGCTAGGTTTTACCAACTTGTGATGACTACAAATGCACCAATCAATACACACACACATGTTATTGTCTATTCAGCAACAATACAATTAAATCATGATCCAATCAATACACGCACACATGTTATTGTCTATTCAGCAACAATACAATTAAAACATGATCCAATGAAGACTTGTGTTCTGCCCTCAAACTCTACATCGCATGTGTCAATTTAATCATTTCTTAGGTAGTGTCTGTACATTGCATTTTATTTCGTGCATGTTACGAAAATAATCTCTTTTTAAAGTTGTTTGTTCCCACTTGCCCGATCGACCCAATATTTTGTGCTGACCCTCAACTTTTTTCAAGTGTTGATATTCATTCAAGCATGTCCTCTAATTTAACTTTAAGGAAATTAATTTAGCTTAAGAACGAATTTTTGAATAGACATTTTGAAGATTTCTGCGTGTCATTTTATATTCTTTTAAATTAGATAATATATAAAATGTATCTTAAACAGTTTACGAAAACAGGTTTTTTATCCGATCTTTGTTCTGGAGATGTTAGTGGAAACTTACAACATGTTTTGGCACAAACGCTGTATTTTCACACTGTTAAATTATTTAATACAACGTTTTTTTTTTTACTAAAAACAATAATGACCGGTTAACTGGCCTCTTCGTTAAAATGAACGTGCTTATAACCATCTAAGTCAGCCTTTCCGTTGTTGTCAATGAACCTCAAGTCATAAAATAATATTGATTGATATATCAACCCTAATACACATCACTTGTGATGGGTAAAAACACGTTACTTCCTTTCCGACTCCTGTAGGGCCTTTAGGTGTAGATTTGCTGACAGGTCACCCCGAGCATTTCGTGCCTGCGGAAGAAAAAAAACATTATGTGATTTCTTCGCCGATTGGCAGAATGAATTTTTCCTACCGCTGCCTAGAGCAACGGTGTTTTAAAGAATAAACAGAACCCAGAATACAAAGATGCCATACAAAATTAAAGTGCTAATATTTTCCCCGAAACATGTTGCAAACAAAGGGAAGCGAACAGAGCACGGCGATGGCGCCAAAAAAAAATATGTGCATTGATTAAAATACACAAATAGGCCACGTTTAGTCCTAAATTTAATAATACTCCGTTTTTCGTTCTTTTCTAGTGAATAAGAGTATAATAGCAGAATCAGGACATCCGTATACCGTTTTAGATGTAGAAACCCTTCCAATCCACGATACATTTATGCACTCAACATAAGTTACAATAATAGTTGCATTTTTGTTTACTTTGCATTTATTCATAAAAATGTCCGCTTGAAATTATTATGAATAACACATTCATTTGTCCATGACGAAAAAAAAATAAAAATAAAGAGTGGTGAATTGAAAATAAAACGTGTACTTATTTTCGTTGTATTAGTTATGTAAACGCAACCTAAAACAACAACAGCAACAACAACACGAAACCCGCCCGCTTTAGACTTTTAAACGAATACGTTTGTCTTATTAAGGTTATTTTAAATGTGTGATGGTACTTTTAGTTTTCAACACATAGTAACATTACAGAACACAGTGCCCACTCGTAGCATATTCATTATAATTGTTGCTCTAGCAAGCGACACCAACGTCTCAGGTGTAACGTCGTATACACGTTACGTCAACGCAGTCCGCGTTACGTCAAGTGTCATCGTGTATCCCCTTCCTAGACAGTATTATGGGCCAGACTTCCGGTAAGCGAACCAACTTCGCGAGTATAAAACATACGACGGTTCATATGTTCATCACTTCTCCATCGAAAGTCAAAACAGTAAGTGTGCGTTTTATCAAAAACGTTTTATCCGAATATGTATATTTAATAACAATCTAATTTGCAACCTTCTATATATATATATATTTTAAAATTTTATAATTGACATAAAAGCAACGTTAATGTGTTTATTCGAAAATAATTATCTGAATTTTCGTGTTGTTGTTTTTTTTGTCGAAAAACTAATTGCCCGAATTTTCTGACCGCGACAATTGTGTATTTTTTATATTTATTGTACTTTTTTTTGTTTAAAGAATCCATCACCATGAAACTGATCATCTTCGCCTCTGTTGCCCTCGCCGCCGTCACCGGCCTGGTGTTCGCCGACGAATTCGGCTTCGGCAACAACTTCGGCAATGACGATGGATATGGCGGCGGTTACGGATACGGGCTCGGATCCCTGAGCGTTGGATCCCTGGGTGGCGGATACGGATCTTTGGGTGGCGGCTACGGAGTTGGATCCCTGGGTGGCGGAATCAACCTTGGATCTTCCATTGGATCCGGATACGGAAAGGCCGCTTACATCCCCGTGCCAGTCGGAAGGGGAGGCTCCAGAAGCTCCGGAATCAGCGGTCTCTGTAAGTATCTTGACACATATGTTTGGTGAAATAAGTACATGTATTAACATGTCAGTTTATTATTTACACTGACATTTTCAGATTTCAGACTATTAATGAATTTAAATTCGATTAATAGTTTGCTTCCTCCTTTATCAAATAATATATCCAATCATCTGAACCAGAAGTATATTTGTATTCATTCACTATTGTAGGCTAGAAGCTTTATTGTAAGCTTTATTGCTGAAATAAATGTTGTTGTTGTTGTTTTATTTACTTCATTATATATCTTATATAAATATATTAATCATTAAAGGGACTTGTTCAAAGATTCTTGTTTTTTTTTGAGAAACATCATTAAATATTTTTACTAACAAATCTATAATGTTTTGAAAAGTCTAAACAAATGATAGTTGCAAGAAACAAAGTTGAATAAAACTATTACCGTCCCTGTGATTCGAACCAGGAATCTCTGGAACCAAAATATTGTGCGCTTCCGTTTCTCCACGCAGTCATACATTTTTTATCAGCGAATACTCTCAATAGTACACGTTTTTTTCCAAAGTATCGAGGAAACGCGTTACATTCTTTTTTGAATCTATGACAACTGTTTCGAAAATCATCATTTTTGCCAAATTGTGAACAAGATCCTATAAAAGACGTGTTCCTATTTTCAGTGCCCCTGCTCGGACTCCTGTTCCTGCTCCCTCTGCTCTTCAACAGAAACACTGCCAGAACTTCCGACCAGATCCTCCTCATCAACTCTACCCTCAACGGTGGCAAGTAAACAAGGTATGAGTATATACAGATACAATGTACACTTATTGAGATGTAATTAAAATAAAAGCACACGCATACATTCATTTTAAAATACACGTACTGTACCTTACCTATCGCATGAAAAGCTTGAATATTTGGCTTTGAGGCGCCTAGGAACCGGAAGGTCATGGCTTCGATCCGCACTGTTTGAGCGTTGTTTATATCGCACGTAAAGACACCAAGTACTGGTTCTATCCAGGAAACGCACTCGAGAGCGTTTCAATAATCCTTCAGGTTTCGATGAAATCGAGCTAAAATAAATAGGTTTAAAATTAAAATTAAACATTATTAAGCTCCACCGATTCGTTTCTGTTCATATATATCAGCGTTATTGAGTGCCTTAAAATAATGACAAATTTCAGAAATATGATCGGAGTCTCTCAATACACAACGTTTCGTCTCTTTCAGATGCCCGTGCCACAGCGTACCGCCAGGACGCCCGTGCCCTTTCTGCACTCCGTCGCGTGGCGCCTCTCGAACGCTCGCCTTCCATCGCGCTATTTATTGTTATTATATATTACGTTACAGAAATAAACTCCAGAAAACCAAATCTAACTGCATTGATTTTTTTTCTATTTATATTATGGAACGCTATAAATTTCACATGCTTTCACAGTCGTCAATATACGCGTTTCTACACATATTAACCCATTTATGCCTAGCGTCTAGAAAAAAGGCCTTGGCAAACAGCGCAGACCCAGATGAGACGCCGCATGATGCTGCGTCTCATCAGGGTCTGCGCTGTTTGCTTAAAGGAATTTCTGTACGAAAAATTCCAAATATAGAAATAAATATACAAGACATCCCTAATTTTGGAAATAAATTGATCCAATTTAGAAGGATGGGAGAGTCCTATAGGCATAAATGGGTTAAGGTTTGTTGTTTCAAACAAGTTGTGACCGCAACAATCGGCTCAAGAAAAGCAATATGAGCCGCGTTCTGGGAAAACTTGACTTAATCCATGTGCGTAAAGTGTTTTCCCTGATTAGCCTGTGCCGTCCGCACAGGCTAATCAAGAAAGGCACTTTCCGATTGTATGGAATTTCTTGCTTAAAGGAAATCTTTTCTTTAACGAACATCCAGTTTAGGCGGAAAGTGTTGTACCTGATTAGCCTGTGCGGACTGCACATGCTTATCTGGGACGACATTTTACGCACATGCAATAAGTATAGTTTCCTCAGAACGAGGCTCATATTTAGTGATACTGCACTGCTACCAGAGATATTGAATTGTCGGATCATAATGCAGTGTTAATTAACTTAGAATTCCTGTACAGTTATTTCTTGATGTTTTTTTTTATTACTTTGCATAATTTAAATGATCACTCACAAAAGCACGAATGCAAACAAATGCAACGCATTTTCTGATTTTGAAAAATCGGGAATCGGAAATAGGTCCATGTGAAATATACCATGCGTTTGCCAGCGTCGTAGAAATACCGAGGCACGGCGAGGTAAATGCCTAGGCTCAAATTGTGTAGAAGGAAAACACACACAAATATTAAAGATATTCAGCACACAAATCCACCGTATGCAAACAAAATTTAACATAAATAGTAACAATAACGAATAAAAAAGAAGACCACATCTTTGCCTGTATATTCAGCCACTTTATTTTGACAGGAAAGCACTTAAAATATTAATAGTTATAACGTGCACCTTTAAAATAATTTATTAAAGGCATACTCTTTTTATATCAACAAAAAACACATACTTAACAAAGTTTGCAAGACTTAAGGGATTTAGACATACCGAGGCACGACCAGGCAACTGCCTCAAATTGTATAGACAGAAAAACACACACACACATTTAAGAAATTCATCAAACAATTCCACCCTATGCAAACAACATTTAACATAGATAGTAACGATAACGAATAAAAAAGAAGACAACCATGTGAAAATACAAATATATAATTAAATATCGGCTTTCTCGATCTTTACTTCTGTTAAATTGTATAATTCACCCAAAGGCTATACAAATATGTACGTTAAACTGTAAATATCACTTAACTACTTAGATATGATGTAATTGAATTAGGTTCTTTCGCGAGAAAATGTCTCCAAAACGCACCAGAGGCGTTGAAGGTTAATACATATGTCTATGTGGAAAACCCGTCACCCATAAACAAAATTTACATCTGGCTACGCAATTGCATGTATAACTGATTTCGGTGCGAAAATAAATATTTATTGAAAATTATATATATTTTGGATATTTTATTAAACTTAATTTCATTTGCAAATTAATGGGGACCCGAAATACAAATTCCTCTAACACATTGTTATGGTAACATTTCCCATTAACATGATAACATATGCTGCCACATTATTTGACGCAAAAATTATTACATTTTGGATATTTTGTTAACATCATTTCATTGGCAAATCAATGGGACTGAACTACACATCACTCTTACATGTTTTTATGGGAGCATTTAATTGCGAATTTTATGTACTGGTAAGTCATTTGAAGGTATGTATAAATAAATGAATGAACATGTCGATAAAAATAATAATTATTATACGAGTAAACATGAATAACATTACGAACAGAGTGTCAACGTATGTACGGTATACTAAACAAAGACAAATCGCTATCGACCTGTTCATTTAAACAACAATGTTCGTATCAAATAGTATCACACTATAAATGCAGTTGGTAAAATAAAATAATATAAGCCTCATTCTGGGAAAACTGGGCTTAATGCATGTGTGNAAGACATTGTTTATCTTCAATATATCAGGTGACGCTTGATACGACCGTTGTTCGTGTTTTTCAACAATCAGTGAAGTGCGATGAGAAAAAAATGTCGGAGATTCCCTCGCGATAACTCTGTTGTCTACAAACAGCCGTTATCTCTACCAAAATATTTTACATATTTGACGTTCTTTTTATCCCATACACCGATGGCGAATGGTTCTGTCTGAAACAATCCATTTCACAGTATCTAGGGACCCTGCCCTGCCCTGCCCTGCCCTGCCCTGCACTGCCCCGCCCCGCCCCGACCCGACCTGACCTGACCTGCCATGCATTAATGCCTGTCTGCGATACAGAGTGGAGAGACAGAGTAACTTAAAAGTGATTAGCATTATAGTGCAAAGTTAAATGCCAATTTATTACTTGCTTATTTCAACATGAATGAACATATATACATTATTACCATGTACATGTACGCGTTTGTGGAATGGGGAGGCGGTGGGGCGTTGTTCCTTGTCTGACACAATTCTCGGTTTATGAAGGAATTTCGTTTTACGAAAATAAAACAAGGTAACGTGATATAAATGGTACATGTTATTGCTTTTTTTTTTCTAAAAATGCAACTGCATCTGGTAGAAATGCCTATAACGTATTGACGCGATTCATGTAGTTTCATGCTTACAATATGTGAAGGTATTTTCTTTTTATACTGTTCGTGATAGTAAGTTGACTACGTAGTAGTAGTCAGAAAAATGTATGAGGTAACTGCATGTACTTCTTAATTTTGCAGACAAGGTGTCGGGAAAAAAATATGTATTAAATCGTCCTTCTCGCAGAATATTGCTTAGTCCTGCTGTCGATGCAAATATCGAGTTATAAGATGGCGTAAAAAAAGTTTCAACTCAAAACACAAAGAACAATATCTTTATGCATCCATTTTCTATGTATTTTTTCTCCAAGTCTGATACGTCATCGTCGTTTTGATTAAAAAAGGGACTTACACGTATTTTCCTCGTTTACCAAACGTTTCCGTGCGGAAGCAAAAATGAAATACGAATTTGCAGTAATTAGTTGAGCGTGTTCATCTCATGTTTAGGTTTTCCACACAAGTTACATCGTAGATATTATCAGGTGCCTTAGAATTTATGTATTGTCTCATTTTCTTTAACTTTGATATTGTTTTTGTTTTTATTTTGTACGTCTGTTGTTGACCCCTCAACTAAAGAAACCTTTGTCAATTCCGCATACTATTCCTTTGACTTAGCACACATATGTTTTACTGAACAAAACAGCCATTCATGAGTGGTTTGGTGAATTAATTTTGTGATTGACTGATTCGGCTTATAACGAATGCGTTTACTGAGCAAATAAAAACCAACTGAATAAACAAACAAAAAGCATCATTTTCTCTCTCACTTTTATTTTTGATAACAAGATAACAATGAGCGAAGACGCCAGCTGTACTGGTGGGAAACATGCGCTGACCAATGTTCGACCATGTGTGCTGTGATGACGTTGAAGATAAATAGACCTGGGATCTGGAAATTGAATAAATAAATAAATAAATAAATATAAATAAATACATTTAGAAGGAACATCCAATTAACAAAACTATTCCATAAAAGCGGAAAGTGTCATCCCTGATAAGCCTGTGTGGACTGCACATGCTAATCGGGGACCATCCTTTACGCAAGCATTACGCCTCGTTTTCCCAGAACGCGGCTCATTTATTAGAAAGGACGATATGTACAGAAAATCCATTGTACCATGATTGGATTTAACCGGAAATGTCACAAATTAGGCATTATTTTAAGGTACTCAATAACTGTGATATAAGAACAGAGACGAATCAATGGAGCGTAATATGCAAACTTTTCATGCAATAAGTAACGTCAAGTACGTATATTTAAAATGAATATATGTGTTTGCTATTATTTTAATAAGATCATAAGAAAAATAAGTGTATCTGTATATAACCATACATTGTTTACTTGCCACCGTTGAGGGTAGAGTTGATGAGGAGGATCTGGTCGGAAGTTCTGGAACCGTTCCTGTTGAAGAGCAGAGGGAGCAGGAACAGGAGTCCGAGCAGGGGCACTGGAAATAGGAACACGTATGTTTAATGCATAATAGATTAATATAGGATGTACAATGCAGTGAATAATAAACTGACATGTTCATACGTGTACTAATTTTACCAAGAATATTTGTTAACAATAATTGGATACTTACAGAGACCGCTGATTCCGGAGCTTCCGGAGCCTCCCCTTCCGACTGGCACGGGGATGTAGGCAGGCTTTCCGTATCCGATCGAAGATCCAATGCCGTATCCGCCACCCAGGGATCCACTTCCGTATCCGCCACCCAGGGATCCAACGCTCAGTGATCCGAGCCCGTATCCGTAACCACCGCCAAATCCATTGTCAAAATCATTGTTGCCGAAGCCGAATTCGTCGGCGAACACCAGGCCGGCGACGGCGGCTAGGGCAACGGAGGCGAAGATGATCAGTTTCATGTTGATGGATTCTGTAAACAAATAATCCAAAATACATGATTTGATGTAAAGGACAGGTTTGTTGCTTTGATTTGCAATTAAGAAATGTTAAAGATAAAGCGTCGTATCGACGCGAAACGATATTTTGGGAAACTACGAGGATTGCTTATATAGCTAAAAAAAATGCATCCATTACAATTATGAGCGTGGATGGTCGAGTGGTAGCTTTTTACTCCAGGAATCCAGGGGTCAGTGGTTCGAGATTTTTGAGGGTTAATTTTTTTCATTTTTTTTTTTAAATTGTATTCTTTTTTTTTTACTTGAGATTTTTAGTTCAAATGTTTAATTTTATCAATATAATTTATCAATATAAAGCATTTAAAGCATTTTATTACAAGCTTCAAAACATGCCAAAATCTGTTGGACGGCCCCTTTAAATTGTGTTCGTTAAAAACTTGACAAAAAATGAGAACAAGTTTTTAAAGGTCTGTTATCCATTAACAACAGCACATTTAATACTTTAATTACAACCCAAATACGTTAAACAAACCATAAAAAGTATGATTTTAAGAAACAAATTGGACTTACCGTTTGTGACTTTGTTAACCAAGTGACGCTTACAATTCTGCACGTGCTTTTATAGTCCAAACGTTGCGCCCAGACGTCATGACGTAATGTTGGTCACGTGACACTTTCGAATCGCAGTTTCTCCCCTGGCGTTTTATTTATTTACCGTTATGATACATTCGTATAACACCTGTCAGTTTTCAACTAGCCCCGTCCAAAATAATCTTAATTGGTCGTGTATTACATAGTTATCTTGCGTATTATGATGTGCTCGGGAAGGAAATGAAAATGTGTAGACCCACTTCTCGTATATTTTTGTATTTTTTTTAGAAAGCGGATAGAAGAATCACACACGATTTTTTAAAATAAATTTGTAAATTTATCAGTTCCGTTAGTTGTTTTAGTTAAAAAAGGGCTATATTTCAAAAATTCATTATTAGACCGTACCAATAAATTATGTGACATCTGCAATGCAAAAGTTAAATGTTAAAATGTAAAGCACGGTATGAAATAACTCTTGACCTTAAACTCTAAAACAATAAAATCGATGTATTCACAACTTTCTGATATCCGTACTTTTCAATGTTCTATATCTTTTGTTTAAAAAAATACTCCAAAATTTAAACAATCGTCATCTGTATATAAACATAGCTTATAAAGGTGTACCTTTAAATTTGGTTTTCACCTGTTTGGCCGTTGTAATGAAAAAAAAAAAAAAACTATTGAGAAGCAACGCTCAAATATACACTTTTTAACTTGAATATCTCAGTTATTAGTTAAGATTTTGATTTAAAATTTTACATGTGATCATTTGACTACATTCTAAGCAAGCTCACGATACAATCAGTAATCCGTAACGATTGGACGATTAAGCACGTGGTGTATGTATGGTTTCATCTTTTTGCACGTGCAAATGGTGAAACTCAATATTATTCAAAATTTATTTTAATTTTATCATTCTAGGTGGGTTCTTACATCAGGATAACATAAAACTTTTTTTTTTTTAATGTATGGCTCATATGAATATTCAGGAGCGCAGCCGCGCATTTTGGCAAATTGCAGGCTACCTGCAAGTGTATTGGAGACTTTTCTAACGCAACAATTTTCAAACTTGAATATCTCACTTATTAGTAACTACATTCGGTGCAAGCTAACGATAAAATCATTCATCCGTGACGATCGGACACGTGGGGTAGGTTGCCGGCAATTTGCAAAAATGCGCGGTTGCGCTTCTGAATATTCTTATGAGCCATACATTTGTTTAATTAATTTATGTTTTCATGGTTTAAAACCCCAACTTAAATGATGAAATTGAAATACATTTAGAATAATATTGTGTTTCAACATTTCCACGTGCAAAAAAGATGAAACTATACATACCCCACGGACAAAGCGTCCAATCGTCACGGATGAATGATTTTATCGTGAGCTTGCCCAGAATGTAGTCAAATGATCACTTTAAAAATATTAAATCGCGGTTTCAGACCAGAAGACTTTGAAACGTTTTCCCTATAAGTTACGGTGTTTGAAACGAAGATTTGTTAAGGTTTTCCCATATAAGTATTTACAAAAAAATGGCGAACCCCGGGGCGAGGCCCTGTTTTTCCCCAGGGGCATAACTCTTACAAATTTTGAAGACGACCTCTAGATTATGCTATATACCAAATACGAAAACAATAGATTTTACGGTTTCAGATAAGACGATTTTAAAGGTCTTCCCTATATAAGTTTATGTTAAAATGGTGACCCCAAGGCCGAGGCCAGTTTTGACCCCAGGGGCATAATTTGACAAAAGCAACAACTTTCTAGTGTATATCTCACGTTTGCTTATTGCCAAATATGAAAGCTTCGTGCTTTGAGGTTGCATCCAAATATGTTTTTTTTTATAAAGATTTTCCCTTTACAAGTCTATAAACAACTAGAGACCCCTGGGGTCTTTAGGGGTCTGCAGGTTTTGACTCTAGTGGTGTGATTTGAACAAAGTTTGAAGATTACTTCTAGATGATGCTACATACAACATATGAAAGCAAAGAGCTTTGCTGTTTCAGATAGGATGTTTTTTTTTTTTTTTTTNTTTTTTTTTTTTTTTTTTTTTTTCTACATAAGTCTGTGTTAAACTGGGGGGTCCCGAGAAGATGACAGTTTTGACCCCAGGGGCATGATTTAAAAAACGTTGTAGATGACCACAATACGATGGCTGCGTTGAAGATGAATGTGTTTTTTGTTTGTTTTTTTTTTAAACTTATTTGTTAAGTCTACACGAAGTAAAGAGGTAAATATTTACTCCAGAAATATCGCATTTATCATACAATTAATATTTAATATTTAAGAACTCTCAAGCTGCAGTTACTATGACATAACATGTCACATATTTGCCTCTGTTTATAAATTAAATGTACGCTAGTTTCTATTAATTACTAATAATTTAACATGCTTAATCGCTCAACATGCTTTCTAGTTACTATTAAAAACTAATCGTTCAACGTGCTTACTAGTTACAAGTAGGTAATAATCGTTCACAATCCTTTATAATAACTATTTGGTAATAATCGTTCAACGTGCTTGCTGGTTACCAGTTGTTAAGCATGCTTAGTAACTCCTACTTATAAGTTGTCAAACATGCTTAGTTACAACGTGTTACTAATCGTTCAACATGCTTAGTTAGTACTTATTGCTAGTCGTACAACATGCTAAATTACTACTAGTTTCTAACGTACAACATGCTTAGCTACTACTGATTACAAGTCGTACAACATGCTTAGTTACTACTGATTACAAGTCGTACAACATGCTTAGTTACTACTGATTACAAGTCGTACAACATGCTTAGTTACTACTGATTACAAGTCGTACAACATGCTTAGTTACTACTGATTACAAGTCGTACAACATGCTTAGTTACTACTGATTACAAGTCGTACAACATGCTTAGTTACTACTGATTACAAGTCGTACAACATGCTTAGTTACTACTGATTACAAGTCGTACAACATGCTTAGTTACTACTGATTACAAGTCGTACAACATGCTTAGTTACTACTGATTACAAGTCGTACAACATGCTTAGTTACTACTGATTACAAGTCGTACAACATGCTTAGTTACTACTGATTACAAGTCGTACAACATGCTTAGTTACTACTGATTACAAGTCGTACAACATGCTTAGTTACTACTGATTACAAGTCGTACAACATGCTTAGTTACTACTGATTACAAGGCGTACAACATGCTTAGTTACTTCAGGTTACTAGTTATTCAACATATTATGTTACCACTAGTTACTAGACGTTCACTATGCTTGATTAGTTCTAGTTACTAGTCATTGACTTTGCATGATTTCAACAAGTGTGCTTAAATAATAATAGTTACTTGTCGTTACTACCAGTTAATAATCGTTCAACATGCTAGGTTACTACTAGTTACTAGTCGTTCAGCATTCTTAGTTACCACTAGTTACTAGACGTTCAACGTTCTTAGTTTTGTACTTGTTACTATCCATTCAACGTGCTTAGTTACTACTAGTTCAACATGTTAAGTTACTGTTAGATACCAGACGTTCAATGTGCTTAGTTACTACTGGTTATAAGTCGTTCAATGTGCTTAGTTTTTTTTTAGTTACTAGTCATTCAGCGTGCTAAGTTACAACTATTTGCTAGGCGTTCAACCTGCTTAGTTACTTATAGTTACAAGTCGTTCAACATTTTAGTTCCTACTAAGTGCTTGTCGTTCAAAGTACATGTGTAGTTAGTTACTAATAGTTACTAGTGGTTCATTGTGCAACATGCTTAGTAACTACTAGTTACTAGTCGTTCAACATACTCAGTTACTACCTTTAATAGTTGTTCAACATGCTTAGTAACTACTAGTTACCAGTGGTTCAATATGCTTACTAGTTATTATTAGTTATCAACTGTAGTTCAATGCGATATCGTCCACATCTGCACACACTCGCAAAATTTCAAACAATTTCTTGCGTAAGGCTTTTGCAGATATGTTTGAACGGCGTTTATTTCTTTTTAACAAGACTAAGAATGTATTGAACTGGACTATTATGGCGATGAACAAGTTTTTTAAAAGACAAAAAGGCAGATATTGTTATAACTTTTATTTAAGCAACAAACAGTAACAATAAATAAAACGCTTGATGCGGCGTGACAGCATTTTGGCAATTTTTCCAACAAGGAATAGCACAGGGTTCTGAAAATAAATTGAAAATAAATATTACAAAACAAAAAAACACCACAAATAAATGTTAATCAATTTATGTTAACCCGAAACAAATTACTGATCAATACATGTTTATAGATCCAGAATCAAAATTATAAAAATCACAAAAAGTAACCCAAGTGAACCAACAACAACAGCCATCGCGGCTAAAACTGTTTGGCCAACGAGATAGTTGATGCCAAATCAATTAACTATAAGAAAATTATAATTGTAATTTGAAATAATATAGCACCCACCACTGAGTTTAACCGGTGATAGTGGAGTTAATTAGATCAAAAGAAAAAAAAAATACGTGTATCTGTTTATAAGCATACCTTGTTTACTTGCCACCGGTGAGGGTAGAGTTGATGAGGAGGATCTGGTCGGAAGTTCTGGCAGTGTTCCTGTTGAAGAGCAGAGGGAGCAGGAACAGGGATCCGAGCAGGGGCACTGGAAAAAGGAACACGTCTTTTAAAGGATCGTGTTCACAATTTGACCAAAAATGATGATTTTGAAAATAATTGTCATAGATTTAAAAAAAGAATGTAACGCGTTTCCTTGATACTTTGGAAAAAACGTTCAATGTGCTTGATAACTACTAGTTACTTGTCGTTCAATAAGTTTAGTTTCTACTAATTACTTGTCGTTCAACATGTTTATGTACTTCCCGTTACTAGTCGTTCAACATGCTTTGTTACATAGTAACCACTACTTACTTGATGTTTAACGCGCTTTGTTTTACTAGACGTTCAGTGTGCTTAGTTTTTACTAGTTACTATGGGTTAACGAGTAACTAGTCGTTCATCATGTTCATTTTCCAATATTTACTGGACGTTCAATCTGCTTAGTTTCTATTAGTGATAAGTCGTTCCATGTGACTAATTTGTACAAGTAACTAGTCATTCGACGTGCTCAGTTACTTCTGTTTACTATACGTTCACATGCTTAGTTACTGCTTATAACTATTCGTTCAACATTTAAGTTACCGCTAGTTGTTGACGTTCAATTTGCTTATTTACTTCTAGTTACTAGTCGTTCAAAATTCTGTGTTGCTTCTAGTTACTAGTCATTCAATATACTAGATTAACACTAGTTACAAGAAGTTCAATGTGCTTAGTTTCTACTAGTTACTAGACGTTCAACATACTTATTTACTACTTGTTACTAACGTTAAACATGCTTAGTAACTACTAGTCACTATTCGTTCAAAATGTTTAGTTATCACTAGTAACTAGACTTTCAAAGTGCTTAGTTACTTCTAGTTCAACAGGTTCGGTTGCCGTTAGATACCAGACGTTCAATGTGCTTAGTTACGTCTTGTTATAAGTCGTTCCATGTGCTAAGTTTTTATTAGTTACAAGTCATTCAAATGGCTTAGTTACTACTACATGTATTTACTTGGCGTTTACTATGCTTAGTTACTGCTAATTACTAGTCGTTTACATGTTAATTGTCACTAGTTGCCTTACGTTCAATTTGCTAGTTACTACTAGTTACTTGTCGTTCAACATTCTTTGTTACTACTAGTTACTAGTCGTTTAAGCTCGGTTACCACTAGATACTAGAAGTTCAAAGAGCTAAGTTTCTACTAGTTACTGGTCGTTCAACATTCTTACTAGTTATTATTAGTTATATACTGCAGTTCAATACGATATCGTTCACATATGCAAGTACTTGCACAATTTCAAGCGATTTCTTGCGGAAGGCTTTCGCACACCGATTGAGGGTTGAAGATATGTTTCAATGGCTATAATTTGTAACATATTCCATTTCTTACGAGTGCAAAACTCAGTTATTCGGACGAATACGCATCTTCAAATGTCGCAGTTCGTTTTACTTCTTTTAAATAAGACTGAATACTTATATATATTGAATTCGGCTATCGTAGTGATGTACACGATTTTTAAAAGATAAAAAGGCAGATGTCTGTGTTATTACTTTTATTAAAGCAACAAACAGTAACAATAAATAAGACGCTTGATGCGGCGTGGCAGCATTTTGACAATTCTTCCAACAAGGAATAGCACAGGGTTCTGAAAATAAATTGAAAATAAATATTAAAAAAAAAACACCACAAAGAAATGTTAATCAATTTATATTAACCCGATTTTTTTTTTAATGATCAATACATGTTTATAGATCCAGAATCATAATTATCACAATCACAAAACGTAACCGCAGTGAGACAACAATAACAGCCACCGCGGCTAAAACTGTTTGGCCAACGAGATAGTTGATGCCAAATCAATTAACTATAACACAATTATAATTGCAATTTGAAATAATATAGCACCCACCACTGAGTTCAACCGGTGAGGGTGGAGTTAATTAGATCATAAGAAAAATACGTGTATCTTATATACTCATACCTTGTTTATTTGCCACCGGTGAGGGTAGAGTTGATGAGGAGGATCTGGTCGGAAGTTCTGGCAGCGTTCCTGTTGAAGAGCAGAGGGAGCAGGAACAGGAGTCCGAGCAGGGGCACTGGAAATAGGAACGCGTCTTTTAAAGGATCTTGTTCACAATTTGGCAAGAATGATGATTTTCAAAATAATTGTCATAGATTCAAAAAAGAATGTAACGCGTTTCCTCGATACTTTGGAAAAAACTTGTAGTATTGAGTGTATTCGCTGAAACAAATGTATGACTGCGTGGAGAAGCGGAAGCGCACAATCTTTTGCTTTCAGAGCTCCTTGGTTCGAATCACAGGGACGGCAATAGTTTAATTCAACTTTGTTTCTTGCAATTATCATTTGTTGAGACTTTTCAAAACATTATAGATCTGTTAGTAAACATATTTAATGATATTCCTAAAAAATACATGAATCTCCGAACAAGTCCCTTAAATGATTAATATATTGGTATAGGATTCATAATGAAGTAAATAATAAACTGACATGTTAATATATGTACTTATTTCACCAAACATATGTGTCAATAATTTGATACTTACAGAGACCGCTGATTCCGGAGCTTCCAGAGCCTCCCCTGGCTGGCACTGGCACGGGGATGTAAGAGGCCTTTCCGTATCCGGATCCAATGGAAGATCCAAGGTTGATTCCGCCACCCAGGGATCCAACTCCGTATCCGCCACCCAGAGATCCGTATCCGCCACCCAGGGATCCAACGCTCAGGGATCCGAGCCCGTATCCGTAACCGCCGCCATATCCGTCGTCATTTCCGAAGTTGTTGCCGAAGCCGAATTCGTCGGCGAATACCAGACCGGCGACGGCGGCGAGGGCAACAGAGGCGAAGATGATAAGTTTCATGGTGATGGATTCTGTAAACTAATAATAATATTCGAGTTTTATTGCATCATTAATCAAAAGCTTGGTGACATTTTTTGACTGACGAATTACTTATTTTAAAACGGTACTCAACTAACATAGTCGTATAGTTGCTGTCAATTGAAACAAATAAGTAACATACTTTTCTTAGCGAATAATACGAATATTGAAAAAAAATACTATATTTATATCCAAAACTCAGTTAATTAAATGATGTGTATTGCTTTTAAACCACTTACTGTTTGATGACTTTATTCAAGTGATGTTAACCCGACTCAAGCGTGGTTTTATACCCGGCTAAGATGACCGCCGTGCGGAAGTAAATGACGTAACATACGGACAGAGACGGTGGTCAAAATGTAACAAAAGCCATATGATACAAACTTATTGGTTTTCAGACATTCAGTATGGTTTTCGATCTCTTCGTTCATGTGATTTGCAATTACCTGAAGTTATGGAGACTTGGACTAAATAGATAGATGATGAAAAAAGCTTGAATGGCATATATTTTGACTTAAGTAATTCATTCAATACCGTACCCCATGATCAAGACGCTAATATATATATATGATATATATGGGAAATTGCTAAGCTGGGTAAAATCTTTTTTTGTAAAAAAGAAAGCAGAGAGTTTTTATGAATAGGAATAAGACCGAATGGAGCGAAGTAACACGTTGCATACCTCAGGGCAGCGTTTTCGGGCAAACACTGATATTGACGACATGATCGAAAGCACTATCCGACTGTTGACCCAAAGTTGTTCAGCTTAGCCGAAGTGCCTTTGGACATTTAACAAATCCAGAGAGATATCAATAGACTGTCTAAATGGAATGATACATGGTTATTAAAGTTCAATACCGCGAAATGCAGCACCCTCCACTATAGTATACATAACCCAAATAAGACCAACTCGTTAAGGTTAGAAGGACCTGATAAAACAGAGATACGACAAAAATACTCAAGCATGTGATCTTGGAATAATATTTTCTACTGACTTAAAATTTAGTGAGAATATTAAGAAATGTATTAACACAGCAAACAGTGTGCATGGGCTTGTGAGAAAAACTTGTCAACATATAAATACAAAACAAGTTCGAAAACTCTACAAGGCCATGATAAGACCACATCTTGAGTTTGGAAACTTGATATGGCGCCCTAGATCAAAAATATATTGAACGTATAGAGCGTGTAAACAAGAGAGCAACCAATCTAGTATATTTTGTAAAACATAACCGTACCCAGAAAGACTGGACGTTTTGACGATTCCAACATTGGCAAATCGTCGTTTTCGTGGAGACATGATTGAGGTGTATAAGCTGTTGTATGGCACAGAAGATATGTATTACACAAAGTTTTGTATATCTAAATCTTAATACAACAAGAGGACGCTCACTTAAACTTAAGAAAAAAGTCATTTAAGAAAGATGTCAGGAAACACTTCTTCTCACAGAGAGTAATCACCATGGAACCGCTTACCAGATGAAACTTTGAAAGTGTACAACACCGCCGACATTGAACAACTTTAAGAACAGATTGAACACTTTCGTGGTAGATCAAATATACACAGTAATACCGGATTGAACCTGGGTTACTGACCATGAGAGGATCATTATAGGCTAAGCCAGACTGCGGCCCTAACCGATATGTATGTATGGATATGTATACATTTCAAGTAGTAAGACACCCAGACATCACGTGATACGTTAAGTGAATAGGCATACACATTACGAGTTGAATAGGTCGATGCGTGTATAGGGGACTGAATCATTTAGCCGATTTGCATTTTATTTAGAATTTAAAGGGACTATGTAAACAAAAAGTGGTAATTTCTTTATTTTTTCGGAAATTTAGGTTATAATAAGTATGGCATTTAAAGCGATTAAAACAGTGTATGTACGATGGGGGGGGGGGCGAATAGCTGAATAATGGATTATGTCGATGTTCGTATAGAATAATTTTTAATATGTCGAGGTGCGTATAGCAGAATAATTTATAATGACGATGTGCGTATAGATAAATTTATGAATATATTGATGTGTGCAAAGATTAATGATCAGCGTATGGCACAATAACTAAATATGGCTTATATCAGAATATTTGAATCTATCGATGTGCGTTTAAGAATAATTGAATACTTGTATGTCCCTGAATGTATAGCGGAATAATTCAATATGTCGGTGTGCGTATGGCACAGTAACTAAATATGGCTTATATCAGAATAATTGAATATATCGATGTGCGTATAAGAGTAATTGCATACAAGTATGTCCCTGTATGTATAGCGGAATAATTCAATATGTCGGTGTGCGTATACGTTAATATATGAATATGTCGATGTGCGTATGAACGAATAATTAAACATGTATATTTGTTCCAAATCTGACTATGTAATATTGATTCTGTCATGCTCAGGTAACTTGTTTTCTTTATCGTACATAGTGAAAACATAAATATTAAACCGAGGATATATTAATAGCAACACCGATTCACTATTATCACAACCCAATACTTTTGTTATCAGAATCATCACATATACCAGAGTGGGTTCATAAAACAAAAGTCAGTGGTTCGATCCCAGGTTCGGCTAACTTTTTTTTTTTACTTTTTTTTGCTTTCTTTAATTAAATTATTGTTTTATACTGGAGCTCTTTAGATCTGTTGTTTACATTCATCAATTCAAAGCATTTATCACTAACTTCAAAACATGCCGAAATCTGTAAACAAGTCCCTCTAAGTTATTGATGATTAAGGTCGAGTTTGATACCGTATTGTCTTATGTTTGTGGTTTACTATTGTATTATTATTGTTGTTTTTTGGTTAGCTGTTGAGATTCCAGTTAAGATTATAAACAATGTCTAAGGTTTATGCATATTTCTAGCAATCTATGAACAGGTACTTGGGTTTAGCCAAATTGCTATATTTTATGAAATTTGACATAGACCGTAGGGATAGTTAAACAACAAAATCTCTGTTAAAAGTGCGGTGACCCCCTTTTTTTAATTTTTGTTTGATGATAAGAATACGTAGATGAAAGTATTTGAGCAGTTTCGCAGAAAGTTATCAGATAGAACTTTTATAATTTCATTTTTGTGGTTAAAATAGTAAAAAATGGACGTTTTTTGGGGTTACATAAAAATTATAAAAATTAAATTTCTTAGCTTATATTATATCTACATGTTGCCTATTTCATAGGTTATTAATCATTTTTATGCAATTAGAGATTTTTCAGTTTTAATGAAAAAGTACATGTTATATAATGGTAAATAAAATCAAAACAAGCCCGGTGACCCTATGTTTTTATTTCATTTTTCATTAAGTATTTGTATGTAGTACTTGAATATAAATTTTGAACAAAATCTATTAGATGGAAAAAAAAATCAGCAAAACTGCAGCAACTCCCCTTAAAAGGTTATTTGTGTAACTGAACATTACAGTGTATAGCGATAGCCTATAATTGTGTAAGTTGTAAAGGACTTTGTTTGTTCCATAGTAAAGACAGTAATTAAAGGGACCTTTTCACAGATTTTGGCATGTTTTGAAGTTTGACATTAAATGCTTTAAATTGATAAATGTAAACATCGGAACTAAAGAGTTCCAGTATAAAACAAAAATAAAAATTAAGACAGAAAAAAGTATTCCACACCTGGGCACTGACCCTTGGAGTAAACGTGTAGCGCTTAGACCACTCGGCCATCCGTGCTGACATGACGTTGAATGTAATTTATTCCTATTATAAGCAATCCTCGCAATGTCACACAATATAACGTTTACAACAGAACTTTCCAAATTATACAATCGTTTCGCATTGCAACGCTTTATATTTTGCAGGCTTTTAAATAGTCAAAAGATGCATATAATTGATATTTTAGAGCATGGTAAATGTTCAGTATTACCGTTTCCTAGCAAAAAAAAACATAACTACTACGAAAATTTGCAAATCTAAAACATTTTTTTTTTCAATTTCGTCAATTTATCAAAACGTGAAAAGGTCCCTTTAATTTGTAAGTCGTATAAATTAATGATGCTGTTTTATAATAAAGTTTACGACAGGCTATATTTAAATTAGACTGTCAAGTGAATTACGTTTCAGTAATTATTCCGAGTAAAATCAAATTATTGAGAAGTTCGAGAATAATGTCATCTATACTAAGCAGTATGTTTTTGTTGATTAATATAAAGCTTTCAACCATACAAGTGCAAGACATCTTGCTTTGTTTGGATGTATGGAGATGATGTTAAAAGCACCACACAAAGAAAGTAATTTTACTGTAAACATGGGTATACATGTATTCTGAATGTCGGATAGCTCTATAGCGGAGTAAACATTCATAAAGGTCAGTCGTTGAATTATGAAGAAATAAGTACCAATAATACCGGTAGACATTGTAATACTCCATTCCTAATAGTTTGAAAAGAGGATATATTTTAATCCACCTTATTGACATGTCTTCTATTAGATAACACTGCATTTTCTTCCAGAAAAAAAAGGTATATACACCGTTTTTCACGACTTACTTAATCAAATGCTTTTTAGAGATCAAGGAATACTGATCGCACAATTTGCAAAAAACAAATGTACTCTTGTAGGTACAAAATGACCACTGATTGTTATTTGTTATTGACAATGTAACAGTCTAAATGCATTATATGTATGTATGTATTTATGTATGTCTGTCTATATGTGCATACGGGTCTATCAGTGTTTGAATCTGTTTTATGCGAACCTCTGAATGCAAAGATACGATGAATGCATCCTTGATTTAGTCGTGACAAATCCTATTATGTAACTGTTATTAATACTGGATGTTATCGGACCAGCAATACTATCACCACACTGTTTGAGTACTGAAGAGACGATTTTGTCATGTCTTTAAAATAAATTGTCACATGTTTGCCTCATACTTTTTAATGTGCGAAATACCGATGAACAGTAACAATTACTAAAAGTATACGTACCGGTTCACTTTTTAGATACATGTGTATATACGGTTTATATTTATATTAACTTTATGGCATTTTCTATCAACACTATTGTGTTTGTACTTTCCTTCACGACATACGAGTCCGTCCGTTCTATGACCTTTAAAATACCACCTAAGATAATGCATAAATAGTATTACATACTGATATGTTCCATTCCCTCAGATTTATACATCGTATATCACTTCACAATATATTGTTTGTAATATGTCTTGCATAGACCGGAGTCCTCTATGATTACATTACATGTACAGTTATTACTATTAATTACTAGTAGTTCAACATGCTTAGTTTCTTTTAGTTTCTAATCGCTCAACATGCTTTCAATTTAGTTACTTATCGTTCTCTATGCTTATTCGTTAGGAACCGTTCAGCAAGCTTAGTAACTCCTGGTTACTAGTTGTCAACCATGCTAAGTTACTACTAAGTTACTTATAGTTCAACATTGGTACTTGTTACTTATCGTTCAACATGCTTAGTAAGTGCTAATTGCTGGTTGTCCCACAGACTTAATAACTACTGTTCATAATCTGCAACAAACTTAGTTACAACTAGTTACTAATAGTTCAATATTTTAAGTAAGTATAAGTAACTAGTCGCCCAACATACTTAGTTACAACTACTCACTAACGATCAACATGCTTAGCTAATACTTGTTACTAACGTTCAACATGCTTAGTTACTACTGGTTACTAATATTCACCATGCAAGTTACTAATGGTTCCTAATCGTTAAACATGCGAAGTTAGTACAAGTCGTCAACCATGCTTATTTACAGCTTGTTACTATATTCAAAATGCACAGTTACTTATAGTTACAAGTCGTTCAATATGCTTGGTTACTACTGGTAACAAGTCGTTCAACATGCTTAGTTACAACTGGCAACTAGTTTTACAACATACCGGTTTTCGTCGTTCAACATATGCTGTTATCACTAGTTACTGGACATTCAATATGCTTGATTATTATACAGTTATTTCATGGATGCGCGGTGAACAGTCAAAACTGTTGTCCCAAGGTATCAGGGGTGACTTTGGAAATGTTGCCCGAGGCCTATAGGACAACAGTTTTGACTGTTCGACAAGCATCCATGAAATAACTGTTTTATTACCTGATCAAATTTCGAGAGGGAAACAGTTTAAACTATTGGCCGGTCAACAGTTCGAAATATTCACCGGTAACATTTTAACCATGCAACATTACTTTTTCAACGAGGACATAGCAAACAATTATTTATTATAATTTGTATAAGGCATCAGGTTATTATACAAGTTATTAGTCATTCAATGTGCTTGGTTTCAACTAGTTTCGAGTCGTCCAATGTGCTTAATAACTATAAGTAACTTGTCGTTCGATGTATTTAGTTTCTACTAGTTACTTGTCGTTCAACATGCTTGGTTACTTAGTTACTACTAGTTACTTGACGTTCAACGCGCTGTGTTATCACTACAAACTAGACGTTTAGCGTGCTTAGTTTTTACTAGATACTATGCGTTCAACATTCTTAGTTAGTATGAGCAACTAGTCGTTCATCATGTTCATTAACCAACAGTTACCAGGCGTTCAGCCTGCTTAGTTTCTATTAGTTATAAGTCGTTCAATGTTCATAATTTGTTATAGTTACTAGTCATTCGACGTGCTCAGTTACTTCTGTTTACTATACGTTCAACATGCTCAGTTACTGCTAGTTACTAGTCGTTCAACATTTAAGTTACCACTTGTTTTTGACGTTCAAGGTGCTTATTTACTACTAGTGACTAGTCGTTTAATATGCTTGATTAACACTAGTCACAAGAAGTTCAATGTGATTTGTTTCCATTAGTTACTAGATGTTCGAGATACTTATTTACTACTTACTTTACTACGTACTTGTAACTAACGTTACACATGCTTAGTTACTACTAGTTACAAGTCGTGATGTCCATTTACCACTAGTAACTAGACTTTCAACGTGCTTAGTTACTATTAGTGATAAGTCGTTCCATCGGCCTAATTTTTAATAGTTACTAGTCATTAAATAAGCTTAGTTACTACTTTTTACTTGGCGTTTAATATGCTTAGTTACTGATAATTACTAGTCGTTGAACATTTAATTTCCAAAAGTTGCTTTACGTTCAATGTGCTTTGTTACTACTAGTTACTAGTCGTTTAAGCTCGGTTATCACGATATACAACAAGTTCAATGAGCTAAGTTTCTACTAGTTTCTTGCCGTTCAACGTACTTAGTCACTAATAGTTACTAGTCGTTCAACATGCTTCCTAGTTATTATGAGTTATCTACTGTGGTTCAATACGATATCGTCAACATCTGCATACACTTGCACGATTTCAATTAATTTCTTGCGGCATGCTTTTGCTCATTAGAATCGGAATGAGGGTTGCAGATATGTTTCAGCGGCTAAACTTGCGAGTGCGTATTTCAGCAATTCAGCATGGTCAAATGTCGTTTTACTTCTTTTACATAATACTGAAAATGTATTGAATTCGTCTTTTGTGACGATGTACAAGATTTTTAAAAGACAAAAAGGCAGTTGACAATGTTATTACTTTTATTAAAGCAACCAACAGTGACAATAAATAACACGCTTGAAGCGGCGTGACAGCATTTTGGCAATTCTTCCAACAATGAATAGCACAGGGTTCTGAAAATAAATGAAAATAAACATTTAAAACATAAACACTACAAAGAAATGGATATTACTTTTTCTGTTTACTTTTTAACGATTAAACAACGTACTGATAAATACAAGTGTATGAGCCGCGCTCTGGGAAATTGGGTCTTAAAGCATGTGCGGACTGCACAAGCTGATCTGGGACGACACTTTACGCACACGCATTAAGCCCCGTTTTCCAAGAGAGTGGCTAATATAGATCCAGTTTCATAATTATATTTCAAAAACGTAACCGCAGTGAGGCAACAACAACTACCACGGTGGCTCACATTTTTCGGCCAACAAAATATTTGATGCAAAATCAATTAACTATAATACGATTATAATTATATATCGAAATATAGCAGCCATCACTGAGTTTAACCGGTAACGTTGTGTATTTAAGGACTCTTACTATATTAAAGATACTTAGCATTGTTTTGGGGTACTCAATAACTGTGATGTACGACCAGAAACGTATCGGTGGAACCTTATACTCAAGCTTTTCGTGAAATACGCAACGTACAGTACGTGTATTAAAAAAAATAATAATGAATGTATGTGTTTGCTATAATGTTTACATACATCTCAAGAAAAATACGTGTATCTGTTTATAATCATACCTTGTTTACTTGCCACCGGTGAGGGTAGAGTTGATGAGGAGGATCTGGTCGGAAGTTCTGGAACCGTTCCTGTTGAAGAGCAGAGGGAGCAGGAACAGCAGTCCGAGCAGGGGCACTGGAAATAAGAACGCGTCTTTTAAAGGATCTTGTTTACAATTTGGCAAACAATATCATTTTCAAAATACTGGCCATAGATTCTAAAAAGAATGTAACGCGTTTCCTCGATACTTTGGAAAGAAACGTGTAGTATTGAGATTATTCGCTGATAAACATTTATTACTGCGTGGAGAAGCGGAAGCGCACAATCTTTTGGTTCCAGAGATTCCTGGTTCGAATCACAGGGACGGCAATCGTTTTATTCAACTTTGTTTCTTGCAATTATCATGTGTTTAGACTTTTCAAAACATTATAGAGCTGTAAGTAAACATATTTAATGATATTCCTAAAAAATACATGAATCTCCGAACAAGTCCCTTAAATGATTAATATATTGGTATAGGATTCATAATGAAGTAAATAATAAACTGACATGTTAATATATGTACTTATTTCACCAAACATATGTGTCAATAATTTGATACTTACAGAGACCGCTGATTCCGGAGCTTCCCGAGCCTCCCCTGGCTGGCACTGGCACGGGGATGTAAGCGGCCTTTCCGTATCCGGATCCAATGGAAGATCCAAGGTTGATTCCGCCACCCAGGGATCCAACTCCGTATCCGCCACCCAGAGATCCGTATCCGCCACCCAGGGATCCAACGCTCAGGGATCCGAGCCCGTATCCGTAACCGCCGCCATATCCGTCGTCATTTCCGAAGTTGTTGCCGAAGCCGAATTCGTCGGCGAACACCAGACCGGCGACGGCGGCGAGGGCAACAGAGGCGAAGATGATCAGTTTCATGGTGATGGATTCTGTAAACAAATAATAATATTCGAGTTTTATTGCAACATTTATCAAAAGCTTAGTGACATTCTTGAACTGACGAATTAACAATTAAAAAACGGCACTCAATTAACATATTCGTGTAGTTGTTGTCAATTGAAACAAATCAGTATCGTACTTTTCTTAGCTAAATATTGTTTATCACTTATAATACGAATATTGAAAAAGAGAAATCCAGCGTACTTATATTCAAAATTTAATAAAGTTAATGATATGTATTGCTTTGAAACCACTTACTGTTTGATGACTTTTCTGCAAGTGATCTTAACCCGACTCAAGCGTGGTTTTATACCCGGCTATGATGAACGCCGTGCGGAAGTAAATGACGTAACATACGGACAGAGACGGTGGTCAAAATTGTAACACCGGGCTCATCTTACACCATTACGTTTTACTTGTCAGGCCGTGTTACAAGATGACTCGTGTTTAGTTGCATCACGGCTGTCTGGTTAAAAAGGCTGTTCGAATATCACTTCGTAAAAAAAGACCGGGTTCGATCCGATTGGGTTTCGTGAACCACAATTTGGGTGTTTATGTATTTATAATGTACTACTTCTTTATTTTCGTCGAAATTGGCAGACCACATTGATACGTTATTTGTAAATACAAAAAAGAAGAAATATCCACATATAAGTATAATCATCTAAAAGACCGAGCGTTAGGTTGATATATTTTTTTTTATCCGGAGTTCATACGTTCGAATTCCGTTGCTTTTGTAGGTTGATGGAATCGTAGAAACTGGTATACTCTACAGTAACGTATTGTGTTTCGTATTGCAATGAAATCATGGAATACTGTGTACAATGTAACAATGGAATCAGTGATCTTAATTGTACAGTGTTTTTAAGAAATAAAATCATTTCTAAAACTTTAAACGCTCTAGCATTCATTTTTACCTTCAAATGCACTATCTGAAACTTTCAAATGAAATGCAATCATACAAAGTGTCAAATAATTATAACATATTTTTTTAATTAATACTTTAAGAATGGACAGGTAGAACACGGAGTATCCGAAATAAGTATTGCTTATTTCGAGGTTACGTTTTTGTGAAAAGTACACTGTATTTATTAAAATCCCGTGTACACTGTCATTTTGGTTATTGCCGATGGCAATTGTATTTTATAAGATTATGTTCACAGTTTTGCAAAATGACAATTTTCACAAATAAAAATAAATAATGATTTCAACAAAGATAGTATCTTTATTATATTATAAGTAGGATTATTTAAAGAATCGGCCTTTCTAATTTTAATTTCTGCTCATAGTTGTTCATACTTCTTATTCTGCTTGATTTTTTCAACAACAAAAATCTTATTACGTTGGTAAATATTGTGTTTTCAGTGGTGTTTAATGTACCCGTCTTTTTATAAATTATGGATGGAATCAGTTTCATAGACCCCCTATGAAATATACAATATGCATGTTGAAACAAAATAATGTGTTTAGACAATGTTAAAACTAAGCAAACACATACTTAAACAGAACATTAACTTCATGTTAAGTATTTCATGAGAAATTATGCATTATTTTAATTTGTTCAAATTTTCTGTAAATGTTCTATTTCTGCTGCTTGTGAATGTCAAGTTTATCTATTTTACAAATTCAAATTGTAATCTATCTATGCTAGCAATTTGTGTAACACGCGCATTTAATCCTTTAAAGAAAAGGTCATATATCATGATTTTAACTAAATATACTAAAAATAACTAGATCAAGTAACGACAGAACGATGTATTACTTGAGGACCACTTGTGCCTAAGTCCTTAATGATGTTGTGCCATCATCTTTAAAATTTGATAGCAAAGACAAAGATTTAAGAAACAAGTGATTAACATGACTGTTGGCTTTTTACGATATTTTGAGTGATGATAAAATTAGTGAAAAGTAATAGCAACGTATAATAAAATAGACGGCATTGTAATTTAAATTAGCAAAACCCAATAGCTTTGAAGATTTTTTATTATTATTTAGCGTGTGAATAGACTGAAATAATGTAGGTAATCTAGTGCACACAACATTTTATATATAACAGCAGAAAATACCGGCCAGCACAGAAATTGAAAAGTTCCCTGAAATTATCGGTCCCCAAAACAGGTACCTTGACGAATATACATTTTTATTAAACAATCGATATAACATTCTTGACTGAGGACAAATCTGAACAATACAGGGTGATGAACGGATAAGCATCATTTGAAATCAGGACGATAAGCAATTTGGAAAATTCGTGTGTGTGGGGTGCAGTGGCTAGCTTTTGCTTTCAGATGTGCCTTGTTGAATCTCGGGATCGCAATATTTTTTATTCTTCTTCTTTCAATACAGTACAGACACCTTTCGGCGTATACTCGTACAAGCGCATTGCGGTGCAAGAAATGTCTATGTACAGTTGAAGTGATTGAAAATAAAATAAAGAAAAAGAGAATACAAATCCTATGTATAGTGCAGGTAAAAACACGCCAAGTACATTCTATCGGAGGGTCACTGGTAGCACTTCCATCTTGAAGCTGTCGATGGTTGCGCAGCTTACTACTGTCTGGGGAAGGCTGTTCCAGAGGCGAATGGTGTCTGGGTAGAATGATCTTTGGTAGCACTGCGTTCTAGCAAATGGTACCAGATAGTGGAGTCCATGACCTCTTGCGGAGCTGATGGCAGTGAGGTTGGATGTAGGTACTTCAACAAGGCCGTTGGTGATGCGGTACATCATAGTGACCTTTGCATGGGCTCTGCGCTCTTGGAGAGATGGCCATCCCAGTTGCTGGAGCATAGCAGTAACACTGCTGGTCCTTCTGTAGTCTGAGAAGACCATCCTTGCCGCTCGGCGTTGCACCATCTCAAGCTTCCAGATGTTTGCACTGGTGAATGGATCCCAGATGATGCAGGAGTATTCAACAATTGGCCTCACCAGGGTCATATAGCATAGTTCTTTGGTCTTTTGGGGGCATTGTTGGATGTTTCTCTGTAGGAATGATCTGGCATTGTTGGCTTTTCTTGTTATGGTGTCAATGTGATGGTTCCAGCTGAGTGATTTTTGGAAGTTGAGGCCTAAATATTTAGCTGTGTCTGCTTCTTCTAATATGTGTCCATGTATGTTATACGGTTGTCTGATAAGTTTTTTTTTGTTGGTTATGTGTAGTATCTGGCACTTTTGAGGGTGAAACTCCATCATCCAATCCTTCTCCCATCTCTGTAGGCCTTCAAGATCCTGTTGTAGGGCTCTAGCATCTTCTTCTGTCTTGATGTGACGGTAGAGGGCACAGTCGTCTGCAAACATTCTGGTGGTGGATTCTGGGGATACATATTCAGGTAGGTCATTGATAAATAGTAGGAACAGGAGAGGTCCTAGGACGCTGCCCTGGGGGACTCCGGACTGTACAGGCGCATCTCCGGACTTGCACCCATCCAGGATTACTCTCTGGCTCCGCTCTCCTAGGAAACTGTTTATCCAGTCCAGTAGGTTATTTCTTATTCCATAGAATTTGAGCTTTGTTAATAGGCGTTGGTGGGGGACTTTATCAAATGCTTTCGAGAAGTCTAGTAGAATGACATCCGTCTGGCCAGCGGCATCAATGTTGCGCGCAAGATCCTGGACTGTCTGGATAAGCTGGGTCTCGCAGGATCGGCGTTTACGGAATCCATGTTGGGCATCTGTAAGTATGTTGTTTTTGTCTAGATGTTTCATGATCGAGCTTGTGACGATGTGTTCAAGTGCCTTGCATGCTATAGATGTCAGTGAGACGGGTCTGTAATTCTCTGCTTTACTGCTGTCCCCTTTCTTGAAGATTGGCACCACATTGGCGGTTTTCCAGTCATCAGGAATGGTTCCTTGGTCCAACGAGGCCTGGAAGAACAGTGTGAAGACTGGTGCGAGCTCAGTTGCTGCTTCTTTTAACAGTCTTGCAGGGAGGTGATCCGGTCCTGTTGCCTTGTGTGGGTTAAGTCCAGCAAAGATCTTGTACACACCGTTCTCTGTGACAGTTATATGCCCCACAGGATCGTGTGGGCTTGGTCCCATGTTAGGGATAGTTGTTATGTCTTCATCTTTGTTGAAGACGGAAGAGAACTGCTCGTTCAGGATGTTAGCCTTTGTGTCGCTGTCTGAGTGTGTTATGCCCGTTTTGGCCTTCAATGGTGCTACTCCCTGGCTGTCAGTTTTCTTGCTTTTAATGAAACTGTAGAACTTTTTAGGGTTGGATGAGGAATCTGGGCTGATAATATCTGTGACGTATTGATTGTAGGCGTCCTTACAGGCAAGTTTGGATTTTTTTTAAGTTCTTCATATCTTTTTATGTTTTTAGACGATTTGCTAGATCTTGCTTTGACATATGCTCTTTTCTTTCTACGACTAAGCTGTTTGATCTCTCTA
>VMBQ01003594.1:32933-51058 GCA_007657795.1 Dreissena rostriformis | reverse complement strand
ACCGCCACCACCACCACCACCACCACCACCACCACCACCACCACCATCGCTGCCGTTGTTCACAGTGACAAAAAACGTATTCACACAATGGCTGCTACTACAACTTATAGCTCATATAGGGGGCATGCATGTTTTACAAACAGCCCTTGTTTCATAACAAGTCCGATTGCATGATGCATTTCAGAATTATGGCATTTGAATTTTAAAAATATTAGACAAATTATTCTTGTCTGCTATCTAATTCCGATAGTTTACATTGGATCATTTTGGAACTTTCGGTAATATTTGTGGGCTTATAATCAACACAAAATTTGGTAACCAGCTGAAAATTGCATGAAGCATAAATTATCTGAATAAATAACATGCATGTTCGTAGAAAATAATATGTATTTTCTATAGTATTTTTGCCTATGTTCCCACATTAGATCCATGGAACATATTTGGGACGAGGCAAAGGATGAGCATCATCATGTGGCCTTTGTGTTTGAGAAAGAGGACTCCAACATAGGCACACAGGTACATCTGATCTTCACTAAATACAAGTTATAATGCACCAAATTCTATGTTGGGGCCAAGGAAAAAAAGTAGTTTCCAAATTTTTGCATTATAATGACGACTAACAACATAAGCTACTTTTTTATAGCAGGTGATATTGATAGACTTATAGAAAAACATTTTTTCGACAATCACCATTTTCTTTTACATGTTTAACTTTAATCGCCAGCTGGAAGATTAAATCAACATTGGGGTTTTTGGTTATCAGAAACAACATTGGCGTTTTTGGTTATCAGAAACACAAGCATAGAAATTGAAATTTGTTGTGTATACTTTAATTAATAGAATTCATGGTACAACGTAGGAAAACGTTAAATTATTGTGTATTTTCTTAATAGTTTGAAATTTTTTTTATGACAAAAAACAGGCAGGTATTTCATTTCACACTTATAATGGTATATTGTCTACAACGCATGAACAATGAATATAATGTGTAAACTTTAATATTATGTCAACACATAATGTAGGATTCAACATGTATAAATTTGTGTTGCAAATTATAAAACGTATAATGTTACATAATTGTACTTATATATTTACTAACTGACAAAATATGTAGTGTGTTTACAAAAGTTATGAGCATTTAAAATAAAGAAACTTTCTTTTCTGTAATATCTTTTTAAAAAATTGACAAAGGTGAAAATGCAAACAAACTCTTTTAAAATGGGACAAGTATTGATTGTGTATCACATGTTATCATAAATTCTGTTGAATTATCTATAAGACCACCTGTCTTTGTTGTAAGAGTATTCTGGGGTTGGGAGAGAATGGCTATGTGTTGCTCTAAATATACAGTTCAAGATAAATTGTAAACATACATGCTGCTTCTTAGTTTTAGAATTAATTATGCCCCCCTTCGAAGAAGAGGGGGTTTATTGTTTTGCTGGATGTGGGTCGGTGTGTCGGTTGGTCTGTCGGTCGGTAGACCAGTTGGTTCCAGATCAATAACTTGTGAACGGATTGACCAATTGGCTTGATACTTCCCATGTGCATTGGCCTTTACCAGAAGATGACCCCTATTAGAATTGGGTTCACTAGGTCAAAGGTCAAGGTCACTGTCACACTAAGAGTGAAAATTGTTTCTTATCAATAACTTGTGAATGAGGGACCAATTGGCTTGATACTTCCCATGTGTATTGGCCTTGGACAGTAGATGGCCCCTATTGAAATTGGGGTCACTAGGTCAAAGGTCATTGTCACAATAAGTATGAAAATTGTTTCCGATCAATAACTCATCAGCTGATTCACCGATTGACTTGATACTAACCATGTGCATTGGCCTTGGACAGTAGATGACCCCTATTGAAATAAGGGTCACTAGGTCAAAGATCAAGGTCACTGTCAAAATAAGTGTGAACATCGTTTCCGATCAATAACTCATAAAGGAATTGAACGATTGGCTTGCTACTTCACATGTGCAGTGTCCTTGGACAGTAGATGACACCTATTGAACTTGGGGTCACTTAGTCAATGGTCAAGGTCACTATCACTATTTGGGAGTTTGGGGACTCATGGTAATGATATCCTGGCGTTACTCTTGTCTCTGTTATTTTGTTTTTGTTTTTATAGTGTCTTGCTGATCTTTCTAATCTATGGTTACTGTGCATGTTTTAACATAGTACTTATAGTGGAAGTTTTAGATTTTATTGTTTCATTAATTGTCTTATAGCCATACACATTGAGTAGTCTTTAGCTCGACTATTATATATGAAATATATATAGTGGAGCTATCCTACTCACCCCGGCGTCGGCGTGAGCGTAAGTGTGAGCGTTGGAATGTTAAAGTTTGCGTACCACCTCAAATATTTTGTATGTCCCTTGACATATTGCTTTTATATTTTGCATATTTCTTTACCAACATGACCCCAATCTATTAACAAGAGCAGACAACTGTATCAAGCATTTTGTAAGAATTATGGCCCTTTTTCCACTTAGAATATGCATATTAATGATAAATCTATGTTAAAGTTCACATACCACCTCAAATATTTTCTATGTCCCTTGACATATTGCTTTTATATTTTGCATATTTCTTTACCAACATGACCCATACCTCTTTACCAACATGACCCCAATCTATAAACTAGTTACTAGTTGTTTTGTACTTTCAATTATGAAGATTGAGCTAAATGTCCCATAAGTAAATAAAATGTTTTATATTATTTATAACACTTTCATATGTAATAACATGGGGGATTTTGGTACTCGCTCGGCATTAGAAAGCTCGTATATTTAAGCCAAAATCACAGGTATAAAGCGCTTTTTCGTGTCAAATTCACGTGGAAAAAAATATTTTGTTAATATTTTTTAAATAACATGTGTAAATACCAGTTTGGAATTGTTAAAATATTACTTATACCACCATTTCACGTAGTAACAGGTAAAATTTGGTAAGCGCACAAGCGGTTGGGAGCGTGTTTAACATACCGAAATACCCGTTATAAATAGATTATGTTCTTTAAAAACTAATATTTTTTGCATAAGCATAATTAATATATGACACAAACCCCTTTTACCAGTGTTATTGGGATTGATAAAAGCCCATCAAAATCATCCGGAATATCGCGTAATCTATAGGCAAAGAAGCCACTTTGGTGTGAGCTTGGGTGGGTTTTCCAACCGCTTAGTCATGTGATTAAGTGGGCGGAGCGATCATCGTCCAGGCGAGATGTCAATTAGCCTGTGCGGACTGCACAAGCCAATCTGGGACAACATTTTACACACATGCATTAAGCCCCTTTTCCCCTAGCGAAGGTCATATACATGTATTTTGCCTATGAAGCTGGCCACCCTTTAAATGTCTTGAGCGCAGTTTTGTATGCATGGCAGGTAATCCTAGACACCCTCAAGTACCGTCCCCTTCTGGTGCGCCGTATGCTGCATGGGGCCGTGGAAAAGTTTGGAGTCACCACCATACCAGCTCTCTTCCTCATCAACAGGGATGGAACCTTCACCAACCTTGCAAAGTATGGGACCAATAACTGTTTTTTTTTGTCTAACCAATTTGGGGCCAAAATTGGAACCATTCCCAAAGCAAAAACAATTTGTAATTGTCCCCCAATGCAGGGCATATAGTAGTCCCTCCGTCGCAATCTGTGAGTAGGGTGGACTTCAGCCATCTGGATTTTGTTTCTGCTCTGTAACTTTGTAAAGCTTGGGAGGATTTTACATTTCTTTGGATGATTGTGTGCTATATCCGCTCTCTGTGGTCAAAGGTCAAGGTCCAAATTTTAGGCCAAAGGTGATGAATTTAAGATTGTTAACACTCTAGTGGCCATGTTATTGCCTCTTTGAAACTTGGTGCATCCGCAGTTAACCTCTAAATCAATATTTGCGAATTCATTATGTTTTTAGCTCGGCTGTTTTCGAAGAAAACCCGAGGTATTGTCATAGCCCTCTTGTCTGCCGCGTCCTCGTCGTCGTCGTGGTAGGTGTCGTCGTCCGAAAACTTTAACATTGGCCATAACTTTTGCATTATTGAAGATAGCAACTTGATATTTGGCATGCATGTGTATCTCATGGAGCAGCACATTTTGAGTGGTGAAAGGTCAAGGTCATCCTTCAAGGTCAAAGGTCAAACACATTTTTTTTTTTTTTTTTTTTTTGGTTTTTCATGTGTATCTCATGGACCTGCACATTTTGAGTGGTGAAAAGGTCAAGGTCAAAATCCAAGCACCAACAGCTGAGCGTTGGCATCTGCTCGACGGTGCTCTTGTTATTATATTGTTGCTCTTGAATATCACTAAATGATTACCTTACATTTGTTAAAAAATTAATGAAGCCCATTGTAAAGCAATGAATAAAGTTGTTTTGGCGTACTTGTTCTGAACATGAATTATTTGCTTGGCTTGTTTTAGGACCAACAACTCTCGTGAGAGCATGGTCAAATCCCTGACCGGATTGCTCTCCCCTGCTCAACTAGAAGCGAGCAAAAAGTTTGTAGATGCCAGGAAGGAATTCGTGGAGAAAGAACTAATCCACATTTTAGCGAGTGAGGAAGACTCACCTGATACAAATGAAAACCTGGAGCAACAAAAAACGTAATAAAAAAATGAGCCTCGTTTTGTGAAAACTGGGTTAAGTGTTGTCTCAGATTAGCCTGTTCAGTCTGCACTTTCTGCCTTAACTGGATTTTTGCAAAACAGAGACTTCCTTTAAATGAATATTCCCTGAAAGAGGAAATTGTCTTCCTGGAGTAGCCTGTGCAGTTCAGCACCTAAGGCACATGAATTAAGACCAGTTTTCCCAAAACGAGGCTCAAATTCTTAACAGTTTGATTGTGAAAAATCTGTGAATGGCAAAACAGTTAGAAATACTTGATCCCTTGACTGTTAACAATCTTTAACAAATCTTAAACACAAGTATTTGAATATAAGCCAGTGAATTATGTTTGATACATATTCCATTTGAATTTATTTTGAAGCAAATTATGCATGTGATAAGATTATTGTATGTTAATATTATTATATCAACCTGCTGTTCAATTTGTCATGAAATATTCAGATCTAAACAAAGTATGTGCTTGATAATTCAGTGTTTTAAGTGGTTTTAGACTGGGTTTTATGATAAATACAAGGTGTTTCTTCACAAGTGGATTCCACACAAGATGTTTCCACTCAAGGTGTTTTAACACAAGTTGTTCCCATAAAAGGCGTTTCCACGCAGAGAGTTTTAAGCTTAGCTATTCAACGAATTGTCAAAGCTATACTACTCACCCAAATGTGGGCGTTTGTGTCTGCTTTGGGGTCTATGTTACAGTTAAAGAAAACCTGCAATATCTCTATATATTCATGTTTGTGCGTCACATATTCAATTGAAACTTCACATATGTTCGGGTCATTGTGTGCATGAGTTCTCTGATCAGGTTCCATAAGTCTGACATGATATTCAGCAGAATTATGCCCCTTTTAGCACATAGAAAATTGGTTAAGGTAAACGAGCAACATCTAAGTATCACTGTTTCAAAAACAGGTATTCATACATGTTTTTGGGGTCATTTTGTGAGAAAACTGACCAAGTTCCACATGTCTTACCTGCACTTGAGCCCCCTTTTTATACAGAAAATTAGTAAAGGTAAATAAGCAACATCTATGTATAATGTTTCTAATACAGGTATATATGTGTTTGGGGTCATTGTGTGAGGTAACTGACCAAGTTCAATAACTCTGACCTGCAATTTAGCAGAATGATGCCGCTATTGTTATTTAGAAAATTCTGCTTAACATTTGTTTCCACACAAGGTGATTACACACAGACTAATTTGATTTTCCCACAAGGTGTTTCACGAAAACAGCCTTTGAACTAGACCAGATCTGATTCTATTCTTTGCAGGTTGGCTGTGTACATGAGAGATCTGGAGTCCACCCTGTACTACGCTTTCCGTCAGGAAATCCCTCTCTGTCAGCAGATAAGAGGTGATAGGCTTAAGGCACTGAAAACTTTTGTGGCAGCCCTCGTTCAGGTATGTGCAGAGTTCACACTGGTGGAACTTTGTTCCAGTTCAATTATTCCAGCTAAATACGTTGATTGATTGAGAACTTTTGTGGCAGCTAAATTCATGTGTGTGCAGAGTTCATACTAATGGAACTGTGTTTGGGTTCCATTATTTTCATTTAAAAGTGTTGGTGACTTGATGACTTTTGTGGCAGGCCTCGTTTAGGTATGTGTGGAAATCACTGATGGAACTTTGATCCAGTCAAACTATATTTCAGCTAAAAAAGAAGACTTAAAAACTTTTGTATCAGCCCTTCTTTAGGTACCGGTACATATCACACTGTTGGAAATAAGTTAAAGCTGAATAGACCGGTGAGTTGCAGACTTTTGTAGCAGCACTTGTTCAAGTATGTTTTCATATATCACTGTTGAAACTATGTTCTGCTAGATAGGCTGGTGACTTGATAACTTTTGTACCAGCACTTGTTTTGGTATGTGTGCAGATCACACTGTTGGTTTTTGCCTTTTAGTTGCAACCCAACTCTTATTTGCAGTATTTCCCTGGGGAACCTGAGCTTGAGGGGTTCCTGGAGAAAGTGTGGGCGTGGCTGCAGACAGTGAATTCAGGCATCACAGGGGAAGAGTGGCTCAATAAAATAGATCAGCTGCAGGTACAATTGAGCCTTACTGTGGCAAAAAGGTGCTTAATGCTTGTGCTTAAAGCGTTGTCCCAGATTAGTCCATGCAGTCCGCATATGCTTATGGGAAACAACACTACTGCTTTTATTGTATTTTTGTTTAAAAGAAGTCTCTTCGTAGCGAAAATCTAGTTTAGGCGGAAAGTGTCATCCCTGATTAAACCGTGTTGACGGCACAGGCTTATCTGGGACGACACTTTACGCACATGCATTAAGCTCCATTGTCTCAGAGCGAGGCTCAATTACATAAAGAATACCAAGAAGATTATGCATACTAAACCCAAATCATAAGCATTGGCTCTTGTCTTGTTGCAAGCAAATAATCTTACTTCATTTGTAATTACCTGGTATTATATTTATACCAGCATTTTCTTAATTCTTAAAAAAGTGTTTAGTTTGGCTGAAAACATACAACAACATGATGTCATTATACTCTTTTCGTTAACTGTGCACAAAGGTTTAAGTATAAATGATACTATGGGACGTAATTGTGTAAACTGTTTTTATTTTCGTATCATGTATTTTAGACAGTGGACGCCTATCTGCCATGCTGTATAAAGTGGGTGGGGTGTGCAGGCAGTGAGCCACGTTTCCGTGGTTACCCATGTGGCATGTGGATGCTCTTCCATACCCTGACAGTTGGGGCTGCTCAACATGACAGGCAGAGTATGTTGCATGTGCGTTAAGTGTCGTCACATATAAGCTAGTGTGCACAGGCTTTTCAGGGACAACACAGTCCACTTAGACTGAATTTTCATTTAAAAGAGACTTCCTTTAAACAAAGAACTCCATAAAACCCGAAAGTTTCTTCCCTGATTAGCCTGTGTGGACTGCGTAGGCTAATTTGGGAAGACACTTTATATATTTGCATTAAGCCCAGTTTTATCAGAATGCGGCTCATATAATGAGGTTCATTTTGTAACTTTTTTGTTAGGTTTTGAAGGGTGCCTACTTAATTTGTTAAGACAAGGATATCCATGTAGTGAATTAAAAATTCAGAAGTGAATGTTTTAAGAACAAAACATGCATGATCTGATTTAAATTTTTTAAAACAACAACATGAAAAGGTATAGTGGAAAGAAAATTAAGGAAATTACAGGGAATAGTTTGTAGTTGTTTCGCATACATTTAATTAAAATATGAAATTGATACGAGATTATGTACACATTTATAGACACACAAATCTTCTACAATTTCAGACCCAAAAGAATTGCCTATAGATGTACTGGGAGCTATTAAAGGCTATATGAAGCATTTCTTTGGATGTGAGACATGTGTGAATCATTTCTTATTGATGGCAAAAAATGTAACATCAGTTGATCGCACTCCAAATGGTGCCGTCCTCTGGCTCTGGCAGGCACACAACCAGGTAAATTCTCGCCTCCATGGCGATAAAACAGAAGATCCTTTTGTTCCGAAGGTACAGTTTCCGTCGAATCATTTGTGTCGAGACTGCCACATGGGCGTAGGTGAACCAGACAAGAACAGCGTTTTTCACTTTTTATTAAGCTTTTATGGCCGATCGGGGATCATTGTTGAACCGCGGAACAAGACTGGGACTTCAAGGGAGTTGGGGGCCGTGGAAGTTAGCGAGAATAAGGAGTTGGACTGGTGGGAGTTACAGCAGAGGAAAAAAGATCTTGATGCAATAAGAGATTTGCGAAAAAGGAAAAGGGCAAAGGATCAGGCAAAGAAGGAAACGAAACTCGGTGCTTTAGCTGAGGTGAAGCAACCTAATGATGATGATACCTTTGACAAAGAAGTCAAATACGAAGTGCGTACCTCTGTATCACAGAGATACCACTGGGATTTCTTGGGGTTTTCCAATGTGGACATGAGTCTCTGTGTGGTCTTCTATTTATTATGCACGGTCGTGATTCTAGCATTGTATTACCATTTTATTGTGCGAAGAAAATATCGTCCATTGAAAAAGTTTTGGTAGTGGTCAAGTGCTTTACAATTTAATAAATCTAGTTTTAATTTTTTAATCCTTAACTATTGAATTACGAACTTGCATATCACTTAATGATTTTATAATGTGAGAAAACAAATGTGTTATGTAAAGGCTCACATGAATGTGACTTAATGTTTGATAGTCTGTGCAAACTTGCATTTTATTTATGTTCAAAATTGAAAGCATTGCTGCTTATTTTAGTGAAGTTCAATGCAGCTGGAACATCTTTGTTTATTAAAATCAACCATTATGCAATACCATTGTATTGTATTCTAGTTGAAAGGCTTGTTGTCTATAAACTACTTTCAAATGGAATTTGGAATCTTTTTAATTTAAACATTATTTTATTGTATAATTAAGTTAATTTGTTTAAGTACATATTTGTACTTCAACAATAAGTTCAAAGCCTTTTACAGCTTATTTTATTTTAGAACATTAGTTAATTTGTTCTTGTCATTGCATCTTTTGAATGATGTTTTTTGTCAATTTTTGACCAAATACTTTCTTATTAATTGCATTCCGATTATGGTGTTTGATAGAGTTGAATGTCTCAAAGTTTGTTGAGGGATTTGTCTTAATGATGGCCTATCTTGGTCCAAATCAAAATTGATGTTACAGCACTGGAGGACAAGTTTGAAGATACAAATACAATAACATTGTTTAACTTACCCTATTGTATTCAGAAAAGTAATATGTTTGTGTCCAGTACGGTAACTTTAAACCAAGATATTTTGTCGTGCCAATATGTTGTAGACCCTTTATGTTTTATATTAAACAGATACTGTTGCATTTAGGGTTGCAGCAGAATACATGGTGTTTTATCATGCTATTTTATTTGCTAAGATTTTCTTTTATATAATATGTATTCATATTTTAAAATTTTATCTCAAAATTATCTTGCCTTGATATATACTGAAACATGCAATAGTTCTGTTGAAACCATACATAATTATACATGACATTAGAGTAAACAGTTACTAAAGGATGATCAGGAAGCTGAAGGTATTATGATCCAGTGTAGCAGAAATTGGTCAAGGGGCAGTAGGTGTCAAGAGGCGGTAGGGGTCAAGGGCTGGTAGGGTCAGAGGGCAGTAGGGGTCATGGGCTGGTAGGGTCAGGGGATAAGGGGCGGTAGGGGTCAAGGGCTGGTAGGGGTCAAGGGGCAGTAGGGGTCAAGGGCTGGTAGGGGTCAAGGGCTGGTAGGGGTCGGGGGGCGGTAGGGGTCAAGGGGCGGTAGAGGTCAGCGGGATGAAAGGGCTCAGGAGGTGGATGGGGTCAGGGGGTAAGGGGCGGTAGGTATTATGATCTAGGGTAGCAGATAATTAAATAACATTTATAGCAGATTTATAGTGCTGTTATTAAACATGCCTTTAGCTTATTGTATTGCTTTTAAACGCAAATGAGTTTTTAATTATAAAATTGTATTGTTTACTATTGACATGTATTCAGAGCTCCAGATAAGGATTTAGTCTAAAGGGTATTTTACCCCCTGATATTATTGTTAAAGCGTATTTTACTCCTTTGTTTCAGCCATAAAGAGTATTTAGGAATATTTAGGAGTATTTTCCATTTCCATAGAAAACTGACATAGTACATGGCCTGTTTACTCTAGAAATATTATTATTTGTTATTTATATTATAAAATGCAAACAGAATGAATTTAAAATGATGATATGAACAGACTTTCTTTAAAATATTCCCGCAGGAGCCGCTGGTCGCTTAAAACGTCCCTTTTTTGATCAACAAACATGATGGGCCCCCATTTTTATTACAAGCTTATTTTGATTGACTTACTTTGATTCAAAGGTTAACTTACACTAAAAACTCAACTGGATTATTGGTTAAACCTGTTACGCACTTTAACCGATTTAAAATACGTACCAAGATTTGTATTGCGTTTTGTTACGTACTGGGCCCATTTTTAATGCGTTTTTTTATGTTTTCAATGCGTAAATACTCAGATACGCCTCTTATCTAGAGCTCTGCATGTTTTGAATCAGAATTGGTAATTGGCACACACATTTTCAACAAATCAGTACAAAATTCATTGTCTTCTGTCCAATTTTACCAATATTTATGTTCTTGGAAATAAGCAAATGAAGTTACAGGCTTATATTATACAAATGTTTACCTGCTTGCAAATGATATGTACTACACGTTTATTACATGTATCATACACATATTTTACCTGCTGGAAAATAAGCAAATGATATGTAGTTACAGGTTTATTATTATCCCTTTGAATGCTGGGAAATTTGTCATCTGCTAAAATGTTGTCTGCTAAATTTCTAAAATTAGCATTTTCTTTGATTTTTTTTAAAGAATACTATCAGAATAGCAAACAGTTTGGATCCTGATGAGACGCCACGTTTTGTGGCGTCTCATCTGGATCCAAACTGTTTGCAAAGGCCTTCAAAATCCGGTTCCAGCGCTCAAAGGGTTATACAAATATTTACTGCTGAGGTTAGAAAGTACAAGTTTGAATCACTGTTGATATAACTTTGATGATACAAGTCAAGCTTTAATTAGTTTTCACTTATCTTTCAAAAAGTAATATCATTTGGCCATTATTACATGTTCACATTATGTCTTAACAGAAAAGCTTTCCCTCCTTTTAATAATGCTGTCTTATTTTATGTGTTTCAATATTTTCAATGCTGATGTTTTTGCATGAAATTTATTCATACTTCTATACTGAAGCATTGATTTTCAAAATCAAATGTTGACAATACACTGTAATAATATTGTGTGTGTGTTTAACTGCTGTAGATCTTCAAGTATGGAGGGACTCTTGTCTATATTGTGTGTGTGTTTAACTGCTGTAGATCTTCAAGTATGGAGGGACTCTTGTCGTAATATGAAGTGGTTGTGAGCTTATGAAGCAAATTGATGTTAGGAAAGTCAACTGTTTCTAAAATGTGTTCATAGATTGACTTTGGTTAGATATATGTTGATCTTCTTTTTGATTATTAAGTCGTTAGACCATTGAGCAAAGTTGAAGCGGATTTTGACAAATGATTGGAAATATGAGTTGTTATTCTTTACCCATTAATAATTTTTGCAGCTTAACATTCGGAAAATCAGATCTAATCAGTTAACAATTCATTTCTAATAAAGATTTCATTTGAGCCTCACTCTGGGAAAACTGGGCTGAATGAATGTTCATACAGTGTAGTAACAGATTAGCCTGTGCAGTCTGCACAGGTTTATCAGGGACACCACTTTCCATCTAGACTGGATTTTTCGTTTAGAAGAGACTTCTAAGAGCTGTGATATGTACTAGTCAGTTATAAATTGAAAGGTTTGCTCCACATTTTATTATTTAAGTTCATAGTATGATTTCAATATTTTACCAAAAAACAAAAAGTATTGCATATGATTTGCATGGATCTTTTGTACATTTATCGTTTTTGTTGTGTTTTCTAAAAGGAAATGGGTTACTCGCCCTCGAGTTAATTTAGCTCGTGAGTAGGACATTTTGCCCTTTATAAACCAACATTTTTTGTTTGAAAAACATACTCATTAGTTGTAAAATGCCTTGAGGGCTAAAAGCCTGCACCAGCTGAATCACAGCTTTAAACCATCACCTTGTTATTATAGAATTGTATTGTTCATGTGCTTGACTCATGGGCGAGTTACCCTAATGTTAGTCCATATTGTTCATGTGCTTGACTCATGGGTGAGTTACCCTAATGTTAGTCCATATTGTTCATGTCCTTGACCCATGGGTGAGTTACCCTAATGTTAGTCCATATTGTTCATGTACCTGAAATTGATTCCTGGTAAAAATTTCTCAGACTAAGTCTCAGCTGATTTTTGTTTCCGAAATTTAATTGAAAAACATAACAAATCTTAATTGTCTGCTGTGCCATAGAGATAACTGGCTCTAATTTTCATCTCAAACAGTTGTTTGTGACCATTATAATGCCTCAAATAAATGTTGCATTGTGTTGTGTATTGCATTTACAATGTTGTATACTTATGTATTGCTTAAAGTTTAAACTTGCTCTGATATATATGTTTCTTGCAGGTTTACGTGTGGCTATCAGTTTATTTAATTAAGCAATTGACAGATATAGTAACAATTGTATAAATGTTTAGAAGTATTATGTTCTGATTTTGATGTTGTAACATTTTTTCATCAGCTTTAAACCATTTGTCTTTACAGTTGTTGTTAAAAATGACATTGTGTGTTGAATGCATTTATAAACAAATATTTGAATTGGTGTGAGTGCAATACATATTGAGATGAACATGAGGAAGTGTTTGTGTATAACTTCATGGTGGACGATTGTGGTAAGTTATTTTGAATGATGAAGTAACAATCCAGACATTATGCCCAAAGTTGACCATTGACTTAATAGTTTGACCTTGACCTTTGAACAAGTCTTTCAGGCAACAAGCTTTCTCCACATGGTGATCAACATGGTAAAACTTTTGTGACAAGTAATTTGTTTCAATTGCAAGATGAATTATTAAATGACATCTATGACAAACTTAACTGCCAAGGCGACAGCCATAATCATAATGGAATTGCATATTTTTGCATTACAACTATTATAGTAATTGTGTCAATTAGTCAATAAAGGTCGCCGTGGCGTAGCGGATATAGTGTCTGCCTAGTGACCGGATTCCCTCTGTGGGAGCGTTCTTTAGAACTCTCCCAAAGACACCAAGTACTGGTCCCAGGAAACGGACTCAAGAGCGTTTCAAATAAGCCTTAGGGTTTCGATGCAGTTGAGCTGAAATAAATAGGTTTAAACTAAGTGAATGAACAAATCTCTGTGTGCTGATGCAAGGTTAATAAACAGCTCAAGCGCCATCATGCTTCACTTCAGATCTCCAAACATTTTTTTATAGATGACAAACAATGATCAATTGAAATTAATCCACAACTTGAAAACAAGAGACCCGAAGGATGTAAACAATTCTGAGAAAGTGGAGTTCAAAAGAATATTAAAAGTACTTTATGAAACATAAATATTTAATTTCAAGGCACATTATTATGATAAACTTTTGATAATTGAAAATATTTCTAACACAGAAACTTTATGAGGGACAAATCTACTGGAACAACCCAGATAGCCCGTACCTGTTGCAAAGTTCAATAGGTCACTTGTGAATTATTTATATATCAAATGGAGAGCTTCCAATTACAGCTACATATTATACATGTTCTTTTGTGGAACAAAATAAATACATGTAATCTGAAAATTCAATATCAGAAAATTGGTTGTTGTTCATGTTTTTGAATTCATAACCAGTATCATCATCACCATCACTCTCATCATCATCATAACAACTTCAATATCACAATATCATAGTACCTCTTTTATGGTTGTAATCATCTTAAGAAAGAAGCAACTTCAACCTGGTTAAAATATTTTACTTAAGCCAAAATTACAAGCTAAACTAACACATCCTGTGGAAGCCATAATATCAATATACCGGATCCATTTTTGAGCTCAATTGAGATATCATAAGATATCATTAGATCACACATTCTGAGAAAGTTTCACAAGGATTGATCTAAAAATTTGACTTCTTGAGTGTTAATATAGAAACATAAGGAGAACTTCCCCATCCCTGGTGGCCATGTTTTTCAACAGACTGGAACCATTTTTGAACTTGGTCAAGATATCATTGGACCAAATGTTCTATCCATGTTTCGTGACGATTCAACTTAACATTTTCAAACTCAGCCTAAATATCATTGGGACAAATGTTCTGACCAAGTTTTATTAAGATTGGACACAAATGTGACCTCTAGAGTATTAACGAGGTAAATGTTGATGACGCCCAGCGGACAAAAGGCTATCACAAATGCTAAAAATCCCACTGTTCAATTCCAAATGTGAGGCCACAGCAACAGAAAAGTCACTTCAAGAAAGTTGTGAAAACATGTTAAGAATACAAGAGAAACATTTGCATTGTATTTATAACTACAACAAATATAACAAGACTATCTTCAGTAAGGGCGGAATTTTCGAGAGGCTTTCATGAGTGCGATCTTCTGTTTATCTTCTTCGAACTTCTTTCTTAGAGTGGCAATTTCTGAATAAACAACAAAAGGTACTTTGTCAGGAAAATTATATGTGTCTACCTTCCTAGCATGTAAAGCCCCATGAATTTGATCAACTGGAAGGATGGAAAACATTGTCACACTAGAAATATCACTTTTGTGCCTGCAATAGCCCCCTCCCCCCAGCATGCCATTTTGTTAGAGGGGTTTGGCTGTTTTAAGAACACATTTCCCACAAAGCAAGCTTCATATCTATGAAGTTTTATTATGCACTGCACTTCCCCTCATTAAGAATGACCTATATATTAAGTTTGAAATTGATACCTCTACCTCTTATAATTTTCAAGTGATGCCCCCGACAAAAGTATTAAAACTTTTGGTCATAAGAGGCGATAACTCTAAAAATATGGTACCAAGAGTTTTAGTTCTTGGGCACTGCACATCCTCTCAATAAGATCTACCTTCCACAAATTGATACCTCTTTATGTGTTAAAATACGTTCCGGACACAATTAAAGTACGAACCTTAACAAAGGGAAATCACTCTAAAAATATGGGAGCAGGAGTTTCAATTTGACGCTTCTTTAAGGTTTTAAAATAGGCTTTGGATTTTTTTTTTATTTAAAAATAAACAAAGGGCATAATGTTATAGAATTCAAATAGCTGAAAATGAACATAACTTTCATTATTGTTAGCGTAGAATGATAAAAATTCCACATGCACAACTTCATATCATGGGGAACAATGCCGTCAAGTTTGAATGTTGTAAGTTTAAAAGTGTAGAACGCCTCAGGACAAACTTTGGTCTATGGAAAGAAAGACAGATGGAGAGATATCCATGGCAGTTTCTTTACTACGTAATGGGGCATATAACTATCGGTACTTATCACAAGTTTTTTCATTGAGGCTATGAAAGTTTGTCAAGACAATAGGCCTTGGAGAGCATTTGGTGACTTGCTAATTTTTTCTGTAAAAACACAATATATGAAAACAATCCCAATTTGGATGACAAATAATTTTTTTTTTCAGTCAAAACATTTGCTGGTAGATAATGATATAATGCCTTTATAATATAAACAAGAGATGTGTTTGTCAGAAACACAATGCCCCCTACTGCGCCGCTTTGAAAAAAAACAACAAAAAAAAACAATCAAAACCAAAACGCAAAACTTAAACGCAAAACCTAAACGCAAAACCTAAATGCAAAGTGTGACGGAATTTTAGACAGATGGACAGTGCGATCACTATATGCCACCCTACCTGGGGCATAAAAACCACTGCAGATAGAATGGACTACTGGTAAACACATACAAGTTACATATTGCAGAGAAGAATTTAGTTAAAATACATACGTTCTCGTTTGGTTTCTCGCATTTGAAAACTGTAAAAATTCAGCAATTCCTGAAATTAAAAGTCACAAAATTTAAAATAGCATATAGAATCTTACAATAGACAATGTAACGATTTCTCTATTTGAGTTAATTCTGAAAACTATAAGGCAATATATTAAGTGCAGTCATACATACATATTCCCATATAATTGACTACATACATGTTACTACTATGCAGACTTAAGGCACGGGAAATTGGCAATTCATTAAATCTACATCAATGCCATCATCTTCTTCGTCGTCACCGTCACCATCATCATAATCCTTCTCATCCTTATCACCTTCACAATCATCATCACTACCATTGCTGTCATCATCATCATAATTCATCATCACCCGACACCACCATTGCTTTCATTCATCATCATCATTGTCATCACCATCATTACAACTATGCTCCGCTGCCTCAGCTTATTCCCGCTGCAAGGCCTTTGGCAGGTATCGTACCTTCTCCTTCCTCTTCCTTTGTGCCTTCTTAGTTAAGGTCTTCTCATGTGCCTCTGTGCGTGGTGCCCCCTTGTTCTTGCTGTACTTTGTCACCGTGACCCAGCCTTCATCATCTGGCACACCCTCCTGGGCCACAGAGGTCTCCTTCTCCTGTAGAACAGTAGACCAGAATCATCATCATCATGTAATCAGCATCATATAATTAAAATTATTATCATAATCATCATCATCATATTCATATGGAAAATAAATATTAATATATTTTTCTATATTTAGTAACAGTTACCTTGATCTCACCCATCAACAGTGAAATCCCTATTCAGGGCCTAATTTAACTTTTAAGGATATATCATAATTCATTGGACAAATCCTAAATTGGATTTTTGTTTAGATGAGACTTGATTTAAAAGAATTAATTCCATTAAATTGGTAAGTGTCATCTCTAATTAGCCTAAGTATACTGCACAGGCTAATATGGGACGCACATGCATTAAGTCCAGTTTTCACAAAACATTGCTCATTAATGTGGACATTTACCTTTTGCACCTTTTTATCGTATTGCTGCATGTACTCGTCTATCTCTGTCTGGAGGGCACTGGTGTCCAGCACATCTGCCTGGTAGTCAGCACACCATTCTGCAACGAGTCAGACGAAGCTTAAATGAGCCTCGCTCTGGGAAAATGGGGCTTAATGCATGTGCGTAAAATGTGATCCCAGATTAGCCCGCGCAATCTGATTTTCATTAAGAAGAGACTTCCTTTAAAAACAAAATGCATACAAGTGGAAAGTGCTATTCCCAATTAGGCTGTGCTGACTGCACAGGCTAATCTGGAACGACATTTTACCCACATTGAATACGCCTAATTTTCCCAGGATGCGGTTAAAATAATCTGTATTTTCTAATTTTCCACCATTTTATTCCAAGTGTTTTTAATATATTACTCTAAATCATTACCTGACCACATTTAGAACTTTTCCTTATTATTTCTCATTACTTATTTTATTCTAATAGGTTTGAGATACATAAGCTTAATTAAAATTAAATACATTTTTATATGTCAGCAGAGGACATTAATCTGTGCATATTTTATTTATAAACATGTCTTTCATGGTATTCGTATACATAATTAACCAGAAATATAGTATATGTGTTTTTTCATTTAATACAAATATTGTGATACAAAGTAACTATTCAAAAACTCGCACAGTATCCAGATATTCGGATATCTGGATATTTGTTGACATTCATATTTTTTAAAAGGTCAAGAATACTAGAAGTCTAGTAATAAAGGTTCTCTTAGTCTCATGTAATATCAACAGCATTCATCTTGTAAGCAACAACTGGAACATAGGAAACACATACTTGCTAATCCTTAGGAACATAGGAAACACATACTTGCTAATCCTTAGGAACATAGGAAACACATACATGCTAATCCTTAGGAACATAGGAAACACATACTTGCTAATCCTTAGGAACATAGGAAACACATACTTGCTAATCAACTTAGGAACATAGGAAACACATACTTGCTAATCAACTTAGGAACATAGGAAACACATACATGCTAATCCTTAGGAACATAGGAAACACATACTTGCTAATCAACTTAGGAACATAGGAAT
>VMBQ01003594.1:8455-29914 GCA_007657795.1 Dreissena rostriformis | reverse complement strand
TATACGATGCGCCTTGAAACATTAAGAGGGGGAGGAGTGTAGTGATTAAGGTCACTTCCAACAGCCTTGCTGTTGAGCTAGCTTTTCAGCGACGTGGTTAGAGTGTCTGACTACCACTCCGGAGGTCGCGGGTTCGATCCCCCACTGGAGCTCCGTATTTTTACAATAAGCCTATCCTAAGGGTAATAATTCTTGAAAGGTACCGATTATGGAACGATTTTTATCATTTATCAATATTATTGTACACCCTTACCACGTCGCTGAAAAGCTAGCTCAACAGCAAAGCTGTTGGAAGTGACCTTAATCACTACACTCCTCCCCCTCTTAATGTTTCAAGGCGCAGACATGCCCGCTACAGCATGTCACATTGACACTTTGCTATAGTGTCGACCGCTTCACAAGCGGCTCCTCGAAACCATTAGACAGCTCACACCCACGTTCTGAATCACAGTTCGTGTTTGCCTCGTCGCCATTATTGTGAAAATATGGAGCTTCCATGGGGGATAGAACCCACGACCTCCGGAGTGGTAGTCAGACACTCTAACCACGTCGCTGAAAAGCTAGCTCAACAGCAAGGCTGTTGGAAGTGACCTTAATCACTACAATATTATTATCCGGGATTTGCTGCTTTCAGAAATGCTTTTATGTTGTGATAGTTTACATGCTTTAACTTCAGTTGTAACTTATAAGAAATATAAATAAAATATATCCGAAAATATTAATCCGACCACACATGCAAATTAAAATATTTATATTTACGTCTAAAATATAAATGTATTTATGTATCTATTAATCGAATCTAACTAAAAGAACTTTTACAGACATTAATGAAGAAGATACGGAGGTATTTACTCTAAGATTACCTGTAAACCCTTGAAACACCACGTTGTCTGAAGGCATGTTTACACCGGAAGTTCTTGATATACTATAGACTCTTCTGATATTATAAGTACACGTTTTGTAATAAACCTAATGCAAACAGAGGCCTCAATATGTCAGTTGTTACATGCGCCTGATAATGTAATTTGTTTCCAATGTAGGAACATAGCCTGAAGTTGTGATTTATATATATACATTTTATTGGCGCAGGGCATTTAGTTTTGAATGCCCTTGTTACGTATATGGCATTTTTTTCAATATATGCACTTTTTCAATCGCAACTCAGTTTTGTTCTTTCCTTCATGCCATACAAATTTCGTCTGCCCGTTTAGACCTGCATATCATTAAAAATACATAAATGGCTGATCACACAAGCTATATTCAAGCAGCAACTCATTATGACAGCCGTAGCCTTACCTGATGATGTAAGGTGATGCCAGCAGTTGAAAAATACCAGATGTTACTCGTTTCATAAGAAGTTGATAAGGACAGCTTACATAGGCATTATTATGGCTCGATTGGTAATTGTTGGCTCAGCTACTTCCGGTACTTAAAATACCCCGGGTACTTTAAGTACACTACAAAGTACCCCAGGAAGGAAAAATAAACTTACAATTACCCCGGAGTATGGCTGGGTGCCTTAAAGCATATTTTCTGTACCGGGACACATTGTAGTATACTTGAGAGTACCCGGGCAACTTTTAAGTACATGTACCTTGGTAGTACCTGAGCCGACAACAACCCATAGAGCCTTATCATGTAAACTTATAAATGGCTGATGATGTCTCAGCTGTTATATGTGGATGCTGGCATGAGCTATTTCCTATGCCAGTTTCTGTTAGTTGTTACCTACTATGTGGACAACACAGATGTTTTTAACTGTTTGTGTCATCTAATAAGATCTGTTACATATGCATGATGATGTCAGCTGCTAAGTGTGTGTATGATGATGCAAGCTAAAATGCTTTTGAAGACGGTGATGTAAGGTGACATGGTCTGTTATAGATGATGTAATTAAATTTGCTCGTTACATGGAATGTTAGTTGTAATGTCAACCGTTACACGAGTCTGGTCAGTCCTAAGCTGTGCCTAATGTTTAGTCGTTTCATATGCCTAATGATGTCACCTGTTTCAAATGTCAATTTTCATTCATACCATAAGTTGTTGAATAAAGTCACACTATTGAAAACCGACTCATTCTTGTGATGGATGATGCATAATTTCATATTGAACACCAACAAGTGTACAAGGTGTGTCAATCACACGAGGGAGATGGACTCGAATATAATTAACAATACTCCTGTTATTATAAGCGTAAATTGTACTTCAAGCAACCTTAGGTCTTCGGATTTATTTTACGAAGGTCTTTGGCTATTTTATTTATTGTTCTTCCTTAACTTGGCGTTGCCAGTTTCAAGCACAGGGGTATGATTTGAACAATATTTCAGAAACACAATGCCCCCTATTGCGATTATTTTTTTATTTTATTTTTTATCTTTGACCTTGAAGGTTGACCTTGACTTTTCACCACTCAAAATGTGCATACACATGCATGCCAAATATCAAGTTGCTATCTTTAATATTGCAAAAGTTATGAACAAGGTTAAAGTTTTGTGACAGAAACACACAATGACAGACAGACAGGCCAAAAACAATATACCCCCTCTTCTTTGAAGAAGGGGGCATAAAAACTAAATAGAAAAGAACTACCGGTATATGATATTACAAGCAAAATGCTAAACCTCTTGGCCTTTTTGTTTTGCAGATTTTTTTAAATTTCACTATATAAGTCTATATGAATTATGTAACCCATAGGCATGGCATTTTGTGACCCCAGGGGCATGTTTTAAATAATCTTTGTAAAGGACCACTTGAATATGTAAGACACCAGATACTCAAACTCTGAACCTTGTGGATAAAGAGAATACTTTTATATTTATTTATTATATAAGTCTATATAAATCAGGTGATCCCTGGGGGTGGCCAGTTTTGATCAAGGCACACAATTTTAACAAGCTTTGTACAGGACCTCTATCTGATGTTTCATACCAAAGCTCTAAGACTTTTGATTTCAGAGAAGAAATTGTTTAAGTTAGTTAATATTCAAGTCTATACAAATTAGGAGACCCCTCGGGCGGGGCCAGTTTTAACCCAAGGGGCAGGAGATGAACAAACTATGCAGAGAACCACAATACAATGTTACACACCAAATATTTAATTCATGGCCCTTGCCATTTCAGATGAGATTGTTCAAGCTATTTCATGTGCAAGTTCATATTAATTATGTGGCCACTGGGGCGTGGTAAGTTTCCAACCCAGGGATGGGTTGGAATTTAAACAAACTTCGTGCTCAAGTGAGCTAAAAAGAATATGTTGTGGTATGTTGAAAAGTGAAGTTTGTGTATAGAGACAGTCAGATAGACATAGATCAATGGTGCTTCCAGTACACAGGAGTATGCCCCTCTTTGATGCCCATGGCTTGACTCCATCAGCAGTACATGGCAACACAATACCAATGTCATGGAATAAATGTTGTTGAAAACAAATATGTTTATGGTTTTATCTTTATTTTTTAGTATGTAACAATTTGAGGTTGCTTTATATTCATTTCAAGAACAGAAACCACTGTTTAAAGTAATTGTTTACAACAGAAGAAGTTGAGTGCAAACTTCTTTGAATATATCATGAACACAAACCTGGATACAATATTACATGTAGTTGGAGATGAGGGTCAAATTCATACACATAAATATTCATTATCAAATTTTCCTTTTTTAAATAAAATAAATCATATTAAAGAGTTCATGGCTGATTAAACATGTCAGCCACTAGACCCAGATGTTACACAGCAAATGACAATAAATACAATTCCTAAATTGCCATCTTGCAAATTGAACTTCACCAGAATACTTTAATACACCAGAATACAAGATTCCCCAGCGCACGACCGTCCGGTGTCATTCAGTGGCTCCAACGTTGCCTGGCGTTGCTATAGTTTCACCAAGTTGCATCAAGAGTTCTTTCCTATAGTCGTCAAAGTCTCCGTCCACCTCGTTAATTGTCTTATTCTCGACCACCCAGAGGGTGCAATTGCACTCTCGAATCATCCGCTCATCGTGACTCACTATCACCACACCTGGGGGTAGAGCAAACAAGTATGTATATAACTGATATTTTATATATAAGGTGTGTGACAAAAAAACTTGGTTTCATGCACGTGTGTTAAGGGGTTCTTGCAACCAACAGAGAACACTGGATCCTTGCTCTTGGAAAACAGGCTAAATGCATGTGCATAAAGTGTCTCCCCAGATTAGCATGTGCAGTCCACACAGGCTAATCTGAGACGACACTTTCCACTTTTATGGTTTTTCTTGATTAAACGAAGTCTTTGTTAGCGAAAATCCAGTCTAGGCGGAAAGTTTTGTCCCTGATTAGCCTGTGCAGACTGCAAACACTAATCTGGGACGACACTTAACCCACATGCATATAGCCCCATTTTCCAAAAGCGAGTCTTAAATCTATTTTGGACACAAAGTTTTGAATACAAAGTTAAGTTAAGACACTAACCGGTATCACATATTAGTTAAAACAGTTAAAAATTATTATCACATATAAGAAAACATTTAATCTTCAAGAATATACATTATGCCAATTCAAAGTTAAAAGTCGTCAAAGATACAAATGTGGAAATGTCATATTTTAAAAGAGACATTACCTCCCTTGAAGTCATTGATTGCCTCTGCTAGAGCGTCTATGGATTCAATGTCAAGGTTGTTAGTTGGCTCGTCCTGCAATAAACATTTTTTTTTAAATAGAATTCTATCTACTTTCACAAATTAACTCCAAAAGCCCTGTTTGTTACACAAAATAACACTATATTGATCATCATGAATATAGCATAGAATGATCAACATGTTTAAATAAATTTTTTTAATTGTGGGAAATAGTTAATACTATGTAACATATATTAAAAATGACTACTAATTTAACATGCGTAACTGCTCATTGACACAAGTTTGTACATATAAGTACCAATAAATATTGAATATGCAATTGTTATTGGTATGCATAAACATGAAGCCATTGTTGTAAGTTTCATTTTCTAAAAAAAAAACAAGATGTGTTTGTGAAACACTATGTCCACTTTTGAGCGATTTTGACCCATAAATTTGACCTTTGACCTTGAAGGATGACCTTGAAATTGACCTTTCACCACTCAAAATGTGCAGCTCCATGAGATACACATGCATGCCAAATATCAAGTTGCTATCTTCAATATTGCAAAAGTTATGGCCAATGTTAAAGTTGGCGCAAACCAACCAACCAACAGACCAACCAACAGACCAACCAACAGACAGGGCAAAAACAATATGTCCCCCAGTATATACTGGTGGACATAAAAACTTATTACACAGGCCCAGTTTAACCATGATATTTCACTATCAAGCTACACATATTGTATTCACTTCAATTCACCTTCAATTAATCTTCAGTTAATACAAGTATAAATTAATATACATACCAGGGCGGAAATCACAAAGCTTATGTATCAAGAATACATAACTTAAGTTGTACTAATTAAAATCTATTTGAAATCACGTTTTCAGACAACAAAAGTATAAATATTAGTCATTGTTGTAGTTTTTGTTTGTTTAAACATTTTAATGTAAAAAAAAAGACATCCACATGAAATAGCTGAAGACATAAGCAGTTTTATGAATTAATGGAATTTCCTCAAGGTTTCCCTAGGATCTTTGTGAAAATGGGCCCTGGTGAATAAACCTTACTTTAATTAATAACACAGTCCATCAAATTAAATCTACTTATTCAGAGAACAAATGAGCCTCATTCTGGGAAAACTGGGTTTCATGCATGTGCGTCAAGTGTTGTCCCAAATGAGCAGTCTGCACAGGCTAATCAGGGACAACACTTTCCACCTTAACTAGATTTTCGTTTAGAAGAGACTTCACTTAAACAAACAAGAAATCGTCGGAGACGGGTGATGCTCCTGAAAGTTTTTTTGTCATAATATTGCATAACTCTCTAAATAAATCATCTATCCAGAACCCACTTATAACATGCGCATCTCCTCAAGGTAGTTAAGCTTCCCATAAAGCTTTATTGAAATCCAGTCACAGGCTTTCTACTGCCTCTCCACAAAAAACTAGGGCAAAAGTAGGGCAAGATTTTAGCAAAAAGTAGGGCAAAGTAGGGATTTTTACTGTTAAAAAGTAGGGCTTAATATGAAAATTATTACCATTTTTCAGCTGGAATTACCGTTAAATTGATACATATCCTAGTCCATCTGATGAGAATTTTCTCACCACAGGCAATAGTAAAGAATGATATTTTTATTATAATTGTATAAGCAAACAGAGACTAAGGTCTATTCCTTTTGCAAAGGTGTTAAAATGAGTATACATGGAGTAAAGGGTTAAGTAAAATTAGTTTCAAAGCATACATGTTAGTAAGTGAATGAGCTAAACAGATACTACATAAGCATGAGTATTGGCATGTACCATTGTGTGTTGTATCCATGATCATAAGCAGTTAGAAAACATAATTGATTGCAAGGTTACATTTATGCAAAAAGTATGCAAAAAAATCACACGCTCAGCATTTAATATACATAAAAAGCACATACAACACAATGAGGTGGAATAGGATATGAACGCTTCAATACACTGGCCAAACATTTAAGTAATATTCTCAGTTAGTTTTAGGCCTGCAATACCTACATGAACCATATTATTTGCCTGAGATACTGCTTTTCTCTTTTGGAGAATAATTGGCAATTAATTTGCTCTTTTTGCTTTCAATCTCATTTCTCTGGCTTCTACATGTCCCCAAGGCATTTGTGGCTTTATCTATTTGGTCCTGGCAACATCAAGTAATGCATGGGCAATATCTATCTCCTTGAAGTCTTTTTTTNAGAGAGCGGACACCATGCTAAATCCTTAAAATGCACTAAGTGACCCCATGACCTAGTTTTTGACCCAGCATGACCCATATTCGAACCTGACCTAGATATTGTCTGGATACAACTTCTGACCAAGTTTGGTAAAGATCGAATGAAAACTATTTGAATTAGAGAGCGGACATGAAAAGTGTGACAGACCGACAGCCTGACGGACAGTGCGAAAACTATATACCCTCTTTTCTTCGAAAGGGGGCATAAAAAAGAGCATTTTGTATCTTGTTAAATCTATGTTACCAGAGCACATCTAGCGTTGAAATTTTGGCTATTGCTATAAGGAACACTGATTTTGTATGGGTTTACTTTATTTTATGAAATATTTTACAAATATTCGTTGATTTTGTGTGTTAATGGGGCTATAAAACGCTCTTGAGTCTGTGTCATAGGTAGATATCATACAGTACCTGGTGTCTTTGGGGGAGATCTAAAGAACCCCGCCACAGTGGGGATCGAACACATGATTTCATGGTCGCTAGATGGACACCATATCCACTACACCAGGAGAGATAATGTCACAACTTTGTAAGACTAGTTTATCCATTTTCCAAATTGGCTAATTTAGCCCCAAATAAGAAGTTGCACATTATTTGGGTTAAAAATCTCTTTAATGCAGAGGTGTGATTTAATAAATACCTAAGGGGAGGAAATGCCCTACCCCCCTCAAAGGGCTAAACTACTACATTTTTCATTTGTATATACATGTAGATCACACAAAATTAATAACTATTTGTAAAATAAGTATGACATTGAAAGGGAGGAAATCCGCTGGAAGGTGGAAATATCATCCCCCTGTTTATGACTAGTCACATGTTATGAAGGAAGTTTGGAAATCTCGTACAGACCTGTAGATGTTCTATGGGAGTCTCATCTGGAGACAGCTGATCAGCAGAGTGCTGGTCATACTTGCCAATCCTCTGGAAAACATATAGCAGCTGTTATATCCCTTCAGACATTCAAGTTTACACGCAATAAAAATTTACTGAATACAACAAAATAATCTAAGATAAATAGATGCTTTTTGAAGAAAGCAACATATTAAATATGTTGCTTTCTTCATAATGCATCTATTCATCTTAGATTAATTATTACCATATAATTATATAAAACTTAGGCAAAATTGTATCTGAATTGTTTTCAGGTCCATTAATCAAACAACTCTCATAAACTATTTCCAATTCATGTAAAAGCATCATCAGTAGAAATGTGTCTCAGATACCACTTCCCCACAAGCACTGTTTTGGACACAAGAGAAATCAACTATATATCCTATTGTGGATCAAAAGTAATAGGGCCATAATTCAGCCAAAACTGATCGTAGTCAAAATTCATTTCTTGACGATCCATGTCATTCAACAGAGAATATTTGAGCAAGATTCACCAAGAAGTTAAAGAGGAGTAAAAAAAAACACTTTGGGACCATATATTCTATTGTGAAAAACCAGAAAAAGGATCATAATTCTGTCAAAAATTGTCGCAACCAAAATTCCTTTCTTTAAGATCATGTACACATTAAGGTCATTCAACTGTGAAAGTTTGAATGAGATCCACCCAATAGTTAAAAGAGGAGTTGAAAACACAACTTTTTTCGGACTTTTTATTTCACATGTAAAGTGGAAAAATAAACGGCCATAATTCTGCTAAAACTCATCCCAGCCAAAATTCTTTTCTTGATGACCATCTTCACATCAGGGTCATTCAACTGTGAAAGTTTGAGCGCTTAGTCACTAGTCCACTAGTAGTAAAAGAGGAGTTGAAAACAAAAGCATAAGGATGTGAAAGTTCAATAATTCTGTTTAAACTCATTGCAGCCAAAATTCCTTTTCTTCATGATCATCTAGACATTTAGGTCATTGAACACTGAAGAGTTTGAGAGAGATCCAGCCAGTAGTTAAAAGGGTGTTCAAAAAAGAAGCTTTGAGGGATACAGATGAATGCAATGCTTAATGCATCACACTCTGTGGAGACATACAAGGAAATGAGCTCCGCGAAAAGGGGGTTTAATGCATGTGTGTAAAGTGTCGTCCCAGATAAGCCTGTGCTAATAATGGAAGACACTTTCCGCCTAAATTGGTTTTTGTCTAGAAGAGTCTTCCTTTAAACAAACAATTTCAGCGGAAAGTGTTGTACCTGATATGCCTGTGCAGACTGCACAGGCTAATCTGGCACACTTTACTCACATGCATTAACCCCCTTTTCTCAGAGTGCAACTTAAATGTATTATATGATTAGATGGCCACAACTGTGTTATCTTTTATAAATGAATTATGCAAATCCAACAAACTATACAAAACCTTACCAATCTATGATTTTTCTGCAATTCTCCAGTAGTCTGAAATTTGGACAAACATTTATTACATATTTGACATTCTTTTGTTAATTAATTAATTTGTTAATTAATAAATTCATGTTGCTTTAAAAATAGGCAATCCCATTGTTTTAAGCTTAGTAAAATATACAACAAGATGAACATTACAAATGAAACTTGCTTAAAATGTACTTAATACAATTAAAGAAATATATCAATGTTTACAGGACAACACTTTATTTCTGAACACCACCTATCACTCACTGGTTGCAGAGTTCCGACAAGAAGCTTTAGGAATGTACTCTTGCCCACTCCATTTGGCCCCACAATGGCCACTGAAACATGTATTGTATAATGCAGTACACTTCATACGTATATCAGCCTTGTGCAACATTACAGTGATTATAGTTTGTTTCGTTAAATGTGTTAACTTAATGTGTTTATACCAGAACCTGTTTATACATGTTGCATGTTTTTCTAAAAAAAAAAAATATTTTTTTTATAAGCTATGTGCAACACATGAAGTATTTGAACTTTGACATTTTGATCTTGTTGACATGTAAAACGTTCCCGACAATAAAATATTCTTACACCTTTCCACCCTTTTTATTTTTATTTTTTTTAATTTCAGATTTTTTTCAAAGGACAATTTACTGGTGACTTCAAAGTTTAAGGGCATTTTATGTTCGTTCCATGTAACCACCATACCATTTTGGATGATCCAGCTCAAAGCATTATCCAGATATTAAGAGGAAACAAACTGTTTGTAACAAGCCACAGTGACCTTAAACTTTGACCAAACAGTCAACACTATAATAAGGTTTTAGATAGATTTTTGAACACTAACTTGTGTACTTGCAAACCATATTTAAACTTTGACCAGCTTACAGCAAACAAAATGATCAACTAGACAAAATGACACACAAGTGCAAAGAAATATAACCCCACTTCTGAAAGGGAAGGGCGGGGGCATAATACCATTTAATAAGTGGTGTCTATTGTTTAGCTGTGTTTTCATTATTTAAACAATACTATATAGCAACAGAAAGTGTAACACTTTACCTCTGGAGCTCATGTCGATTCCAAAATCCAGGTCTTTAAACAGAGGAGATCCAGATCCATAAGTGAAAGTGCAATCTGAAATCATTACCAGTATATAATTATAGAATTTGCAATCTGAAATCATTACCAGTATCAAATTTTAGAATGAGCAATCTGGAATCATTACGTAATACCTGAATCTAAATAAAGAATATGCAATCTGAAATCATTAACAGAATCTAATTATAGAATGTGAAATCTGAAATCATTACCAGTATCTAAATATAGAATGTGCAATCTGAAATTACAAACAGTACCTAAATATAAAATGTGCAATCAGAAATCATTACCAGTATCTAAATCTAAATAAAGAATGTGCAATCGGAAATCATTACCAGTATCTAATTACATGTATAGCGTCAACTTGCCTTGAAACATAATAAGGTACAAGTCAAATGACATTGATTCACCTCATGTGACAAATGACAAGTTCCTCTACAATATAACACAAACAACATGACAAATCAGATTATGTAACAAATGACATGTTCCTCTTCATTAAGTGACAAATGACATGTTTCTCTATATTATGTGACAATGAAATGTTGCTCCACATTTTGTGACAAACAACAAGTATTTTTTAAATCGTATGACCTATGTGATATTTCTTCCCAATATGCAAACCATGACATGTTTCTCTTCCATACATGAACTTCGTCATTTAGTACCAAGACACACGATTCTTAGTCTATGTGTTTTACATGACAAGCTTTTCTATGTCGCACATGTTTCTCAACATAACGTGTAAATAGCTGTAAATATCAACACGTTGCAACAATTGACACTTTTTTCTTGTGGCATAACTGGGCTAAATGCATGTGCGTAAAGTTTTGTCCCAGATTAGCATGTGCAGTTAACAGGCTAATCAGGGACGACATATTCTGCTTTTATGGTATTTTTCGTTTAAAGGAAGTCTCATACTAGCAAATATCCAAGCTCACTTTTTCACAAATGAAACAACAAACGACAAGTTTCTCTATGTGACATGGACCACTCACTCGATACTCCCAGTATCGGGGGGTTGAGAGCTAAGGGGCTCTGGAAGCGAAACTTCACAATTTACCCAATGTTTTTTTTTTTTTTATCAATTGCAACATAAAGTTCATTTCTCTATTCAGCTCTTTAATTGAACTTAAGTAAATATTATATTGAAAACATTTTTATTATAAATTTTTTTAAGTTTTTGCTAGATAAAAAGAAACACAACACCTATTGCCTTAATTGGTCAAAATAATGCAATTTTTCCCAATCCCAAGGGACCCTGCCCTATTCACAAAATGGTGAAAGAAAAAAACACTGATATGAAATGCTCACTAGATATTCCCAGTATGGGGGGACTGAGAGATGAGGGGCTGGGGAACCTAAACTTGACTATGTACTCCTTGGGTCTCACTAGCAACTCCGTCTTCTTCTCCTCCTCAGCAAACATCTCCTGCTTGGTACGGTTCTTCTGCTGTTTACGGGTCAACGCCTCCTTGGCTTTCGACTCCTGTATTTGGGAATGACATAATGAATGAATGAGAAAAAAAAATCTTACAATTTAAATGTCTAGTTCTGTCACATTTGAGAATAGCTTTTCTGCCTCTGTTCTTTCTGTCCTTCTCATATACAAGTGGGCTATAATTCAAGATGTACACCACAAATATTTGTGAATATTTTATATGAGCCTCGCCCTGAGAAAACTGCGCTTAAAGAATGTGCGTTAAGTATCAGCACAGGCTAATAAGGCACAACACCTTAAGCTTGAATGGTATTTTTTGTTTACAGGTTATCTCTTCTTAGCAAAAATCCAGTTTGGGCGAAAAGGTTCGTCCCTGATTAGCCTGTGCTGACACTTTACGCACATACATCAAGCCAAGTTTTCCCAGGGTGAGGCTCATATAATAACAAATATTCACAAATATATGTGATGTACATCTTGAATTATAGCCCACTTGTATATAAGAGTGACGTAATGAACAGGGGCAGAAAAGCTATTCTCAAATGCGGCATAACTGGACATTCAAATTGTACGATTTAATCATCACACTGCAGGGAAAGATTTGGAATCACTTTTTTTACAACTTCAGTTTGTCCTCTGATCATACTCCTTTTATGACGTTTTGGCATTGCAGCTTTATCAAAATTATGGAAGTTTTCATAAAAGTGTAATGCCGAAATGTCATAAAAGAAGTATGATCATAGGATTAATCATTTTTTAATATCCCTTAACATAATTACACTACCGGTAACCAAAAAACAACAACATGTTATTAACATTGACAAAATTGGATCATATCAATACATGTTTTGAAAAGCAGACAAAGCAAATAATTCAAAGAATGCAAAAACTCTAAACAAGAGCTTTGTCACCGACGTGACGTATAGCCCCACGTGCTGCATTGACACAGAATATTTTGCATGCTGTCTTCACAAAACAAGAGAAGCATATTTATAGCGATTTAAAAAAATTATTATACCATTATCATTTATAGCCATTTTGACCTTTAAACTCTTGAATTCTTTCATGACACGCTGTCAAATGACTGTGAACAAAATTAATGTAAAGAGTCATTTTAAAATCCCACAATGAATGACATAGTTATGGCCTGGACAAGCTCATTTATGGCCATTTTTGACTTTTGAACTCCAAGTGTGACCTTGACCTTGGAGATATCAACATAATTCTTTCGCATTACACACCATCCAACGATTGTGAACAAATGTTCTGAGTAATTTTAAAATCTCACAATGAATGACATAGTTATGGCCCGGACAAGATTATTTATGGCCATTTTTATACTTTGAACTCAAAGGGTGACCTTTTGACATTGCAGATATTGACGTAATTCTTTCGCATGACACACCGACCCATGATGGTGAACAAATGTGCCAAATGATTTTAAAATCTCACAATGAACAATATAGTTATGGCCCGGACAAGCTCATTTATGGCCATTTGACCTTTGAACTCAAAGTGTGACCTTGACCATGGAGATATTGAAGTACTTCTTTTGCATGACACACTGTCCAATGATGGTGAACAAATGTACCAAGTCATTTTAAAATCTAACGATAAATGACATAGTTATGGTCCGGACAAACTTTCGGTTTAAAACGCACTTAGTGACCCCGTGACCTAGTTTTTGAACCGGCATGACCCATATTCATACTTGACCTAGACATTATCTAGATACAACTTCTGACCAAGTTTGGTGAAGATCCGATGTTATTTTTGGGACAGACCAACTGACAGACCGGACAGACCGACCGACAAAGTGACTCCTATATAGCCCCCATTACCATTGGTAATGGGGGTATAATAAATAAGCTGCACTCTAGGGAAACTAGTCCCAATGCATGTGCGTAAAGTATGATTTGCCTGGGCAGTCCATACTGGCTAATCGGGGACGACACTTTCCCTGGATTTTCGCTAAGAAGAGACTTTCTTTAAACGAAAAATACAATTCAAGCGTAAAGTGTTGTCCCGGATTAGCCTGTGCAGACTGCACAGGCTAATCTGGGATGACACTTTACGCTTGTGAATTAAACCCCATTTCCCCAGAGAGCGGCTCAAATGTATCTGTACACAAATCCAGTAGTACATACAGCCTGCTTCTTTGACTTCCCAGACGTCTTATCATTCTGGATCTGCTTCTCTTGCTTCTCAAATGCCTTCAACTGCTCCTTGCGTTTCTGTACCAACATCTTCTTGAAGGTCCCTGAAATGTATCGGGGTACACCATGTGGTTATAATTGTAAGATGGACATCACTGTCATGATATTATCCTCATTCTGTAAAAACTGTGCTTGCACAGGCTAATCAGGGACGACACTTTCTTCCTTAACTAGATTTTCATTTAGAAGAGACTTCTTCTTTTTTTTAATCCATAAAAGTGGAAAATGTCATCCCTGATCAGCCTGTGCTGACTGCACTCGTAATCTGGGACCACACTTTATGCACATGCATTTAGCCCAGTTTTCCCAGAATGCCGGTAATATAATAACAAATATTAAAGCATATGAGGTGTACATATTAAAATTTAGCGCTCTTGCATATAAGCAGTACCACAACAAAATGTTGAGAATTGAACAAAATATGATTTTAAATAAGTTAACAACTATTACAATAGCGTATAAACATTACTTGATAGTTCTGAACATTAAAAGCATAACTTTTGAGCTGTAATTGTATTCCGAATTGTTATATGTTAATGCAGATGTTTCACAAGATAATTATCACATTATATAAATACCATATTAACATCATTTGTGTGGGATTTTTTGTAATCTTTTTTAATTCTTTCCCACTCAGAAGCAAAGAGAAAATAGCTATATGCAACCAGCATAAAACCAAAACAGCCTGCTAGTTACTAGTGTATTAATATTTTTTTCTAACAAATACTTGAAAAATGAGAATAATAAGCGTTGTCCATATTATATTAACTAAGGTTCAACCCATAGAGCTGCAAAGGGATATTAACNTTTTTGATTTTTTTTTACCTTTGACCTTGAAGGATGACCTTGACCTTTCACCACTCAAAATGTGCAGCTCCATGAGATAAACATGCATACCAAATATGAAGGTTACATGTGAAGCGACATAGAAGTTATGAACATTTTTCGAAAAATAAACGTAAAGTGTGACGGAATTTTAAGAGACAGTGCGATCACTATATGCCCACATTCGGGGGCATAAAAAAGTTGTGGAAACCTTTTATTACCAATTTTTGCAGTAATTTGGGAAAAATGTAAACTCTATGAAATTGGGAATGGGGCCAAAAAACTGACCCAAATTAAAACTAAACAAGCGAATGCGTTGATTTCATATCCCCCCGCCAATTTTGTGACAGAAGGAATGACGGCCAGAGGGATGGAATGAGAGACACACGGAATGATGGACAGAGGGAATGACAACGCCAATTCTATATCCCTCTGCATTTGGCGGGGGATAAAAACCCGAGATCAACTAACCATAGTTCCCTCTGTAGTAGAAAAGCTTCTGCTGATCAAGATGAATGATGTCCGAGCATACATTGTCAAGGAAACTCTGGTCATGTGACACAACAAGTAGGGTCTTCTTCCACGTCTGCAGGTAACTAGGGAAGGAAATACGGAATTCATGACAAAGTCACAAAATAAGGCATAATTCAACATGGTTTTATCAAAGAAACTGGCTACATTTTATATATTTTTGGCAGCAGATCTCACATGTATTTTTAGTAGATAAAACATTTGTTTAAACAAAAATTCAAAAGCATTATTATTTTTTAAGGGTTTTTGTAACCATGCTTTAAAGTTGGAAATTTTCAGTTAATAACAAGAGCTGCCCCAAGACAGAGGACTGCACAGGTTAAGCCCCGTTTTTTCCAGAGCGTGGCTTTAATAAGTTTGTGACATACTTGTCGAGCCAAATGACAGCGTTCAGATCCAAGTGGTTGGTTGGCTCATCCAACATCAGTAGAGTAGGCTCTATGAACAGGGCTCTGAAATGAATAACACTCACTTAATATACTAGACCAAATCATCACGCAATCATCGTGCACAGGTGAAATTCCATGAGCCTGATATTACGCTGACGTTTTACTAATCCAAATTATGTATCACTAATTTTGAGGTGTCCAGCTACTAGTTAACATAACACATTACAAGTGTCATCCCTACTTGATTTTCGCATTACAAGGCTGACCCCTCTTTGCCTGACCCATTAAAAGTATGGCCGTTTTTTGCTTGAACAAACAGTATAAGGAAGGCCCCTATTTGTTGGACCCCGTGGTCCCTACTCACCTGGCCAGGGACACCCTCATTCTCCAGCCCCCTGACAGAGACTTTGTGGGTCGGTCCATCATGCCGACCGTGAACCCGAGGCCAGACAGGATCCGGCGGGCCTTTGATTCAGCGGCGTCTGCACCAATAGCTCTTAAATCCTCGTATACCTAGATACACAAGATGCTCAATCGATAACCATACTTTACTATGTCCATATACTTTACTACTTTACGCCAGGCCTTGACACTAACTTTTTTGACAGGGTTCCCAGAGGGAACCCTACTTATAACTTTTGGTGACCCTCACCCAAACAAGGGTTCCCTCCTGTTTCGACGCACAGCGTAAGGGCAAATAAGTACAAGAAGCATACTAGTACACATTTTTATTTCCAATATTCAATTCAGTTGCCATTTAAAGTAGACCCATTAATAGCTTATAAGCCGTGTTTTGTAAACTTTGGATATCATGTCTTTCATCAACATCATCATCATCAAATGACCCATCATTGTCATATTTCTAGCAAATCGTGCATACCATAGTTTTTTTTCCTTCATCATTAGACAACCAAGACCAGATTTTTGCCCAATCATCTTGAAATTGCCGATTTTGTTTTTCTTTCTCGTAAGACCTAAGCGTTTCTAAAAGCTCTGCATTCGTTTTTGGTTTTTTGGGTGCGGGCTCTTTAACACCCTCGACGAGGTATGTCCACATTTTTGTTTAAATTATCAAATTTATAACCTAATTTTGTTTTTGTTGTGGGGTCGCTAAAACCGTTTAAGTAATCAACCACGAGTTACTTCCCTTCCCGTAATCGGAATACTTCGCGCATGTACCACATAGTAACTGGTCCGAGATATTAAAAATACACTACTTACCGTTTCAGAAGTTCTTCTTATAAACACTGCAAGAATTAAAAGATAATTACGCGGATTCAAATGGTCAATCAATACGAAGTGGTTCTATAAATTTAGGGTTCTTGTAGGATCACCCAGCTTGAAAAAACTGGCGACCCTCGCCGAAATCTGGTGTCCTCGGGTTCCCAGGACACCGTTAGTGTCGAGGCCTGTACGCACAACCATGAACCATGTTAAACATGCACCCGACTTTCAGATGCCAAAATGGAGGACAGAAAATTTCTATGAAGTCAGAGTATCAATGTTTAACAAGCATCAACTTTTTTAATTGAAATTTAGCTGTTTAAAACTGTGCTTAATACATGGTTAAGTATGGTAGACAGATTCATGTAAATCAATATTTTGATCACATATATTACCAGGATGGTCGCTGACATTCTGAAATCATATTTACTGAAATTTAATTTGATTTTCCATGATATTCAATTTAAAATTTCTGTTAAATTTAGTGAAATGCAGAAATTGTGGCAAAAAATAATGACCGTTACAGCAATTTTAAAATTACTTTTATTATTGTTGACTTCTTATTCAAAACGAATATGGTAATTTACCATTTGGATGTAAACAGTAACCAAAAATCAAAGTGTCTTATACTTATGAATGCCAAGATACCTGATTTAACCTGATTCTTTTGTTTACCTTGAAGTTCTATGTAACCTGATCATGATTTGGAAAGTTTTCACCATAGAATGGAATAAACCTAAATGTGTTTTCCTTCTTTTAATTTCACCACATAGTGGTACGTAACCTGACCAAGTTTTTTTCAGTTTCAAATACATAGTTTTATGTTACCTAAATAAACACGTAACAGTAGTGTAACCAGATTGTGTTTTAATGTTTCCACCACATATTTTCATGTAACCTGTCCACATAGTGCAGTGTTACCTGATTGAGTCTCTCCATGTTCTTGGTGTTTCCTGCCATGGACTCGGCCACCAGTTTCTTCTCCTCTTCTAGCAGTGCTGTTCTCTTCACGTCTGCCTTGAGTACCACCTCCAGTGAGGGCATCTCATCAGCAACCACCTCTGAAATACAAGTAAGCCTCGCTCTGGGAAAAACAAGACATAATGAATGTGCTTTGGAAAAACTGGACATAATGAATGTGCTCTGGGAAAACTGGACATAATGAATGTGCTCTGGGAAAACCAGACATAATGAATGTGCTCTGGGAAAACTGCACTTAATGCACATGCGTAGAGTGTCGACAAAGATTGGCCTGTGCAGTCCGTACAAGCTTATCAGGGACGTCACTTAACGCCTAAAATCAGATTTTTGTTAAGAAGAGACTTCCTTTAAACAAAAAAGTCCATTATACATGTATCAAGAATCCATGATATTTCTAGTCAAAGCTTTTTCTTCTTGATAAACTTTGACAAAGCCTATTTTCCTCCTTAAATCTAGACAAAGCCTCATTTCCATGATATGTCTAGACAAAGCCTATTTTCCTTAATACATCTGCAGAAAGCCCATTTTTCATGAAATGTTTAGAAAAAGCCTTTTTTTCCTTCATAAATCCAGACAATGCCCAGTTTCCATGATAGTTTTAGACAAGGCCAATTTTCCTAAATTTTTCTAGAGAAAGTCCATTTTCAATGTTATGTCTACATGTAGACAAAGCTTATTTTACTTGATAAATGTTGACAAAGCCCATTTTCAAAGATACATACAAAGCCAATTTTCCTTGATATTTCTAGACAAAGTCCATTTCCACAATGTCGCTTTTGGCCATAATGGCCACATTGTGTAACAGTTATTTAGAGGTGTTTTTAGACAGTATTTTGTCAAAAGTAAGCTATGCAGGTGTAAAAAATATCAATATATCCAATTAATTTGCCTATTTTAGTCAGTTCTGCATTAAAAAGCACTTTTGGTGAGTAACAGTATAATTCTGGTACTCTGCTATGGGGTTTTTCATAATTTTATGTCGCACTGAAAATGTCAGAAAATATAAAAAGCTGCATTTTAAGTTATTGTCACCAAAACCAGATATAATTGTACGCTTAAATCAAAATTTTCTTCGTAAATGGCTCATAGGACACACTCTGACAATGTTCTTATTTGTGACACACTTTCTTAAAATTCTTTTGAAATATATGTTAAAGATGTCTTATTCACTACCTACCCTGTTCACAGTACAGCACATCAATGTTAGCTGGGATGTTCAAGGCCCGAGCTTGTATGTGCTTCAACAGAGTTGTCTTTCCATGGCTGCATTACCAGAATAGAGCATTCATTAAACTTTAATGAGCCTCCTTCTAGGAAAACATGGCTTAATGCATGTGCATAAAGTATCATACCAAATTAGCTTATGCAGTCCAAAAAGGCTTATCAAGGATGACACTCTCTGCCTAAACTGGGTTTTTGCTCAGACAAAACTCGTTTCAAACGAAAAATACCCCCAAAGCGGAAAGTGGCATCCCTGATTAGCATGTGCAGACTGCACAGACTAATCTGGGAGGACACTTTAAGTAAATGCATTAAGCCCAGATTTCCGAGAATGAGGCTGAAATAAAGGTCATCAATAAAACAACATTTATGTCTTGGAAACAGTGAATGACTGAAAACAAATGCACATGATTGTATTTTAAATTGTATGGTTTGAAAAAAAAAAAATGTTAACATTTTCAAGAAATTGCTACATGCATTGTGCAAATGTCAATAATTTTGTAAATATTAACATGTGAAACTTAATGAGTTATTAAAAAGATGTGTTTTATGAAGATCAAAATATTATCATTAAGTGTTTCCTATAAATCAGTGTTGCTAGGGTGCTCTTCTACAAAAGATCAGTTACTTACAGAAATATCAGATTATATTATCTTATCTTTATTTTGTTGAAAAGATGTTAACTGTCTAAATGGTGTTGTGATTGTGTAAATTGAGGATACAATGTCAATTTAGCTCTTAAGAGGTTGAACGTACAGGAAAAGAAAACACACAATTTAGGATTCTAGTCTATTGTACATCAATGGGCGGTTGTAAATTCAATATCATTATACTATATAATGTGCAAAACATGGCAATAACAAAGATTTCCAGACATATTTTTAACATCAAAAGGAAACCACCACTAAAATATGAGCCTTGTTCTGGGAAAGTGGGGTGTAATGCATGTGCGTAAAGTGTCATCCCAGATTAGCCTGTGCAGTCCACATAGGCTTATAGTGGACTACACTTTCCACTTTAATGGAAATTTTGGTTTAAATGAAGTCTCTTTTAAACAAAAAGTCAGCCTTAGCCGAAAGTGTCACCCCGATTAGCCCTTCCACAATGCACATGCATTCCACAATGCACATGCATTAAGCCCTGTTTTCCCAGAGTGATGCTCGTATTAAATTAAATGTTTGAGGACCTACCCATTAGGCCCCACCAGCCCGTATCTGCGACCAGCTGTGATGTACAGGTTGGCGTTGACAAACAGCTCCTTGCCTCTCGCAGATATGGAGAAGTTTTCCACCTGTAGGCACATTTAAGGGAGGCTATCAGTAAAGTGTTTGGAAAAATCGAAATTGTTGTAACTCTAACCAAACTAGGGTGATGGTGGATTTATTGGTAGCTGAAGATCAGCAAGAAACTACCCACAGAAAAACAAAAACCTTAAAGATTATAGCATTTTTGACAGAGTTAAGGACACGTTAAAGGCTAATGACCTTGATATCCAGCTGGTTCTCCAGTACTGCAGCCTTGGAGGACTTCTCAGCCTGGGATATGGAGAACTGGTGGATGCTGTTGGGATCCAGACCTTCAAGCTCTTTCTGATACTCCAACTGGAAACACAAGAACAAACGCTACACATTTGTTGTATTTCTTTACAGTTATGTGTCATAAATAAATGAGCCTTGTGAGCCTAAAAGCCTAAGTGTCATCCCTGATTAGCTGGTGGACTGCACAGGCTAGTCTGGGACCACACTTCAAGCACATGCATGTTCACAGAATGCGACTCAAATTATTATTTTTATCTCTTAATGTGTACGGTGAAAGCAAAAATACTCACTAAACAAGAGATGTGTTTGTCAGAAACACAATGCCCCCTACTGCGCGGCTTGGTTTTTTGTTTTTTTTTTACCTTTGACCTTGAAGGATGACCTTGACCTTTCACGCTCAAAATGTGCAGCTCCATGAGATACACATGCATGCCAAATATCAAGTTGCTATCAGTTTTTTTGGGGGGTTGTGGGGGAAGGGGCCTTTAGCCCTTGTGTGGGGGAAATTTTACGCAGGATTTTCCACTTTGGGGAAAAATTGTGCGCGTGGTAATTTTCGAGGCGTTTCCCTTTTTGGGGGACTTGTTTACTTACTGTCTCATTATTACAATACATTTGTACATGTTTGCACTATATTCATTGTTTTTTTCATAATTTATTACGTTTGGCAAGATTAAATTGAAATAGAATTGAGATATTATCATCATGAGACACATCTTTCTATTAAAAAAAAAAATTTTTTTTTTTTTTTTACCTTAAATTGGGGATTTTTTGGACAGCAATTGGGAAATGTGTAGTTTTTTCGTTATTGGGAAAGTGCCGTTTACCGGT